>VYXF01001449.1:321660-402055 GCA_013397295.1 Polioptila caerulea
GTCGTGTTTGGATTGGGAGAGGTTTAATTTTCTTTAAAGGCAGCTCCTTCACCACCGCCATCCTCCTCCTCGTCCCTTTGCAGCTCTGAAGCCGTCCCGGCCGCAGCCTCGCCGCCGGCCCCCGGGACCCCCCGGCGCAGCGCCATGGAGACGGTGGGAAAGTTTGAGTTCAGCAGGAAGGACCTGATCGGGCACGGAGCCTTCGCCGTCGTCTTCAAAGGCAGGCACAAAGAGGTGAGAATCCCTGCTTTTTATTGCCGCCTCCCCCCACCCGCTTCTGCTTTTCATTTATTTATTTATTTATTTCCTGGTCTGGGCCGAGCTGGGGGCAGCGCGCCCCGGTCACCGCATCCCCGCCGGCTGTTGCCAGCCTGGGCATCCCCCCGAGCTCGGCGTGTTTATTGTTATTTATTGTTGTTCTCCTTGGAGTTTCTTCCAAGCAGGCGTGTGTCCCGGCAGGAGCCGGGCAGGTGGCTTCACCTTGGGGCTGGGAGGCTGTCAGCTGCCTGTCGGGTGCCCACAGATCCACCCGAAACCCGTCCCCTCCTCCAAAACAAGGGAGAGAAAAGCCCCCACGCACTATCTGTGAAAGGAACTCTTTAGTTTGTTTGGGATTTTTTTTTGTGTGTGTGTGTGTCTGTGAAGTCTTCTCCTTCTCTTAATTTTTCCAGGAGGAGGAGTAATCTTACTGGTAAATAAAAGGAAACCAATCCGGCAGTGGATTTTCCATCATTAGTGCATGGGATAAGCCACAGCTCCCACAGTGCATTTATTTCTAGTGATTAAATAAGAGGATAATCATTGTATAAAGTAGTAACAAAAACCCAAACCTTGGGCTTTTCTCCCTGGGCTGACAAGCATAATTCAGGAAAGGGCAAGTCTGAACAAGTAAGGGGAAGGCATTAGGATGTGAAGTGAGAGGCCTTTACCGGTGCTGCAAGACACTTCTTTCAGTAGTATTTGTAATCTGTTAAGAGGCTGCTTAGCCTAATGTGAATGAATGGTGAAATTTACATTTGTTTGTATTACTTATGTACGATTTCAGAAACCTGAGCTGGAAGTAGCTGTGAAATGTATTAACAAGAAGAACCTTGCAAAATCACAAACACTGCTGGGCAAGGAAATAAAAATTCTTAAGGTAAAGGCAGACTGACTTCTTTTCTTTAATCTTTGTTCTATGTGCCTTTTGTTGCTCCTGGCTTATGATATTTTTTTTTTTTTTTTACTTTTTCTAGGAATTGAAACATGAAAACATTGTTGCCTTGTATGACTTCCAGGTAAATACATTCAATTATGTCAAAGCATTCTAAATTTGGGAAAGGTTGAATGGAGTTTGTGAAATTTCAGTTTTTAACAAATGTTTGTATTCAGATGTGTACTCTGGGGGGGAAAGCCTTCTGATAAGTTAGGGAAAAATAAGCAAACACAGCAGATCATGTGTTAGTTGTTGGCTGGACCACACAACTCCTGTGCAGTTGGGAGTTGGGGTAGGAGCTTCTGCTCCAGCATGTTACATAGTGAAATGCAGTGTGGTGCATATGTCTGTGCTGGAAGCTTTTAAGTTCTCAAAATGTTAGAAATAAAATTAACAGTAGTTATTTTTGGCATGCCTACTTCTTTTATTTTCTTTCTCTGGTCTGGATACCCTCCTTGAGAAAATTTCTTTTTCCTAGGCCATGTAAAAATAGTGCAAGCATGACTTTGTAGCATATGATCGCCTTCAGCTCCAGAGGATTTTAATTTGCATTTTTCTGTTGTCCTTGTGGTCGTCACTAAGTGTTAAAAATCGCAGCAGACATTTTTCCTTCAAAGTCATCCCTGAAGATCTAATCTAGAGGGGCTAAACCCAATCTGCTGCGAAACGCAAATCATCCAGCAATTTTTATTTATTTAATTCCCCCCACCGCGCTTGATTATTTAGTTAAATCCTTCTCGGTAACGGGGCAAGTTTTCTTTGCCATTTGCGAGTGCTTTTTTTTAAAAAATAACGCCGCAGATGCCGCGCCCGCGCTGGCGGGGCGGTGCCGCCGGCCCAGGGGCTGCGCTCCAGGGCGAGTGACCGCTGCGTGACCGCCGGACCCCCGGCTGGCCCCGGCGCGGCTTATCGCCGCTGTCCTGCCCTGTCGCCGATATCACGTGTGCCGCAGGCCGCCGTGTTTGTTGACATTCCTCCTTCTCCCGTGGATTGGCTCCGGGGGCTCCGCGTCAGCCCCGCAGTGAGCGCCGGCCGCGGCCCGGCGGTGCCTGCTGGGTGCTGTAGTCCGCCCGTGCCGCCCCAGCGCTGGGACACCCCCGGCTCCCTCCCTGCCGGGGCTCTGCTGCGGTGCCTTGGGCAGTGCTTAATGCCTGGCGATGTTTTGGCGAGAGGGGGGCGTAGGGGATGGCGGGGAGCAGGGTTGCTGCTCGGAAATCTCCTTTGGATAGCTGTGCTTTGCTCCTGGGCCAGCCTTCAGAGCTGGGCTGGCGAAGCAGCCGCTGCCTTTGGGCTGATGAGTGCTGCAGAGTAGCTGGGGAAGCTTCCTGTGGGCACAGGCCACTTGGAGCATTAGATCTCATGGATTTTGTTAGGTTTTTTTTCATTCTCTGTACCTTCCTAATTTGCTTAATAACTTTTCACTTGAGAGAGAGAGTGGCTGCTCCTGCACTTTATAGTTTGCATTTGTATGAAGCATTTATGCTGCTGGGTTTGCTTACTGAGATCTTTCAAAATTTTTGTTAGATTCCTCTCCCTGCTTCAAATAACTGCTGAACAGGAAGCAACTCAAAGAGATTTTCTGCAAAAGGAGCAATTTCGTCACTTACAATTATAGAAATGCGCTTTTCTCCTTTTGTGATGAGCTTTATTAAATTCTGTGTTTACCAGGGTAGTCTGGTGAAATTTTTAGCAAGAAGCTATGTAAGATACCACAAAACAGGAACTTGAGAATGGTCTAGGGCTCAAGGCATGCCCAGGTTTTGTGCTTAGTTACCAGCTTTGTCATAGAGTCCTTGTATGACCTGGGTAATTTGATTTCTCAGAGAAAATGAGATTTAGGGGGCATAGGGTGTGGACTCTCCTCTGGTGAGAGGTGATCTATTACCAGACAGCCTGTTGCAGTTAACCCACATATGTTGTGTGTCTGAATGTTTGGCCTTGCTCTGTGTCTGCTTAGGGGTTTTGTGAGAGTAAATTATCTTCAAAGGTAAAAGTGCAGGTCTGTGGAAGGCTGGCTTCTGCCCACCTTTCCTACTTTGTGGAAAAGACTCCTCTAATACCAGATCAGAAGCTTCATTCATAGCTGCATATGTATTTATCCTCAAAAATACCATATCTGCAGTCAAGTGAATCCTTGCTTGTAGGCTTTCTAAAACAGAAGATGTTTATTCTTGTGTTACCACAGAGCAAAAGGGAAAAAATACTTCCTGTGAGACTTATTGTTGCCCTGTAGCTTTGTCTGTCATTGCATTTTGTGTCCTCCCTCCCTTGGCGCTGCCTGCCAACAGTGACTCTGACTTTTACTCGTGTGTTTCTTACACACAAGGAAATGGTTACCAAAACCACAGTGGCTGTAAGCGAGTGATTACACCCAATGGTGCTTTCATTTGCATTTTCCTGGTTAAAAACTCGTGTTAGCCAGACCTCTCACAACGTGAGATTTTTGATGTAAGGCTAGATTTGCTCCAGACAAACACTTGCAGTACTGACATTTAGTACTGAGAAGCAGCTCTCACCCTGGCCCCCTAATCTATCCTTCAAACCCAGGAAAATTTCTGTGTTTCTTCTCATTTCACAGATCTTTGTGATACTGGTTCATAAATAATGACAAAATAAGAAACTTCCTAGGAATAAGTTATTCTGATGAATGTTTAATGCATAAAAATGAAGTGACTGGACTGTTACAGATCTCCTTGCTGGAATCCTTAGAACAGCATCAGTACAAGAGACTGGCTCACAAAATGAAATATGCATATTCCCATTATTATGTGCTCATGTATTAATGAGAGGTGCTGTTAATAGTTTAGGAGCCTAATGCAAGAACCCCTGTTCAAAAAGAGGATAAATCTTATTGTATCATGTTTCTAAAAGTGCTGTCTATTTAGTGTCTGTATGGAGTTGTGGTGTGGGTTTTTCCTAGGCACAGGAGGTGTTTGGCATACAGTAAAAGTTTTATTTCACCATGTGTGGGGTGTATTAGTTGCTACTGAGCACTACCTGACCCCTCAGCTGGCTTGCAGAGGGACTGGAGCTGGGGTCCCCAGTCTGCAGCAGTCCAGGGGAGTAGAGTGGTCCAGAGGGACACCTGGGTACCAGAAATCCTTTGACAACAGCCAAATGAATCCTTGTTCCTTAAGGTGGAAATTAGTAACAACAAATGATTGTTTCTGCCAAAGGAGGACTTGGTGTGGAAATCAAGTTTCTTGGAAAACTGGTCTCCATGACTCTGAGGATCAGCTCAACCCTTCATGCTCTTTGACAGGGAAAGCTTAGCACGTGTGGTCTGGTGTTTGGGGCTTGCTTTGGTTTCCTTTGTGTCTCAGGACAGTAAATCTGTGATCAGAGACCAGTTGATTAGCAGAGGAGATTCAGTGGTAGGAAGGGAACCCTTGAACTTTTTGGGTCCTGGGAGTGCCAGAAAACTTCTCCCAGCACTAGGAAGACGTTCCTACATACGTAGCCAAGATCTTTGAGCTGTGGGAGATTCTGGGTGTGTTTCCCTCCCTGTTCTGTGCCAGCTGCCCCAGGTTGAATAGGTGTCAGCTGAAGATTTCATATGTGGCTGTGTTGGTGCTAGGGCAGAAAATCTGCTGAATCCGGGCATGTCATGCTTTGGATATCAGAAAGCATTTTCCTACATCAAATGAGAAGGATTATTTTACTGATAGATTTTTCTTAGTTGTGTGCTGTGAGCTGAAGTTGCTTCTTAAAGCAGCCTAGCTATGACTGTCCTTGAGTGGCTATCAAGTGGTTTTTGTGTTAGGTTTTTTTTTCTCCCCAACTTCTGCACAGGTGGGATGGACTGGTTGCAGTAACACAGCTGTTACCATCACACAAGGCTGTGATGTTTCTAGCTCAGCCTGTGTTACCTGAGGGTTTGCTTTCTACAGTTTGGTGACAGGTTGGCTTATTATACTCACCAGTTTGGGATGAGCTGAGATAAATGCTTAACTCAGTCACCTGGTACAGACTCACCAAAAATGTTTCTGCAGCGATGACTGTATCACCTGGAGACAAAGAACACAGAGTCCTTGCAGTGCAGTTTTTTCTTGTGCACATGGATTAAGGCATGGGTGGCAGAACAAGCACTTCTCAGGTTAGTGATCAGTCACCCTGGGCTGGTCTTGGGAGCCAGATAATAACAGCCTTGTTGTGTGGCTGTTGTGTAGAAAGTCTTTGTGATCAATAGAGCTGTGGCTGCTGGGCTCTGATGTTGTGCTGTGCTGGCTGCACCATCACCCTTTTTGTGACACAGAGCCTGTGGATGCTGCTCTGCATCTTGTGTACGTGCCCCCTGCTGTCCCCTGGGACCCCTGGAGCTCTGTGGACAGCAGTGCCCTTCCGTGTGCCCTCCAGCACTGCTCACCTCTGCTGCAGCACTGCACTGATGAGCGTGATGCCGGGTGAATCAGAGCTGCTGCAGTGTCACCTCCTGCCTCGCCACCTCTCGTGCCACCTCCCGCAGGATCTGCTGTTCCTCGGGCGCTGCTGTTTACGTGCCCCATCTCGGGGGACAGGGCTCCACTGAGGCACTTGGAATGACTAAAGAGGCACTCTGTGTCTGGGAGATTGCTCTCCTGAGGTCAGGCTGCCTGCTTAAACCCTGTTTTAATTCCATCCCCTAGCGAAGCTGGCAGGTTGCCTGGTGAGTGGGTGTAAAGTGCAGCTCTCTGAACTGCCAAGCAATCCTCTTTCTGTTTGTGCTGTGGACAAGAATGGGGTGTCTGCGATCCTGCTCCGTCAGCATCCTCGCATCTGTTGAAGGGAATCACTCTTACTGAAGATTGGATCTGGTTAAATTTAGAGCTAGAAGGGGAAAGGAGGAAAATGCAGCCGCCCTCTGCCAGTAGTTCTGTAGGGAAATGCTTGAGAGTTTCGTGGACCAGAGTGGCCATGTTTGTGGAGAGTTGAGAGTTCTGTAGTGTTGAACTTCGATTTAATGCTGGCTTCCCCAGCCAGGTATCCCACTGTGCAGGTCACAGAAACATCCAGCAAATGCTGACCACTAAATATAGACCTCAGTCATGGGCTTTTTTTAGGGAGTTGTCTTGCCGCATTTCTGAAATTATGATCACTGTTTTACTCATGCTGTGTGTAAAACACATACCTGTGTTCCTCTCACATGATTAAGGTGTCATGGAAGAGCCATGGTGGTTATTGGCCTCCAAAGCTCCTGTGGAAGGTAGCATTACTCAGACTGTAATGACAGATTGAGGAATGTTTCCCAGGAGTAATCGGAAACTGGAAGGCTGTTGTGTTCACAGTTTGATAGCAAAGCTCTGGTGGCTGCTGTTTGTGCTGCTGCTCTTGAAGCTCCACCAGTGTTTCTACCATGAACTTTTCCACTGTGTAAATCTTTGTGATGACTGAACATGTTTGGAGCGAGCAAAGCAAGGAGATGAAGATTTGGATGATGGGTGGGAAGAGGTGTCCCCTAATCAGTGGCTGGATAGGTTTAAATTCAAGTGGAAAAACACTCTTTGAATTTACTTCAAATATTTATAGGCTCAAACCAAAGCCTAATTAAAAGATGTAATTTTGTGACTGGGCTGAACTTGCCACTAAACTGTGAAACTGCAATAAACCTGTGTGTCTCAAAAGCTCATCTTAGTGCTCAATCTTGTGTAGAGAATTGAGGGTACAGTTCACTTTGGTGTGTCTTCCCTTCTCCTCTCGCTTGCCCACACCACCTGCCTTCACACCTCTTGATACCAACTGAAAAGCTTCGCACAGCAGGCAGACCAGCAAACAGAGGGTTGGTGCTGGTGGTAGGAATCCAAGCTGGATGGCTCTGGTTTGCTTTGGAAAACCACCCAGAGGAGCAGATGTGGGCCTTCCATGAGGCAATCCCAGAAGTGAGAATCCCCTCCATCCCAGAAGTGAGATACAGTGGGAATGAGAAGCTAAGCACAGGGGTGCTCAGCAGAGGTGATGGTCTTTGCAGAGGCAAGGAGAGGTTTTTTGGTTTGGTTTTGTTCTCAGAACAAGTATATATGGTTTTGCTTGATGGTTTTTGTTGTCTGGCTGGTGTTTTGTTTTTTTATTCCTGCTGTTACTTAAATTCACGTAGCAGTAGCAAACGGCAAATTTGGTGGAAAATGAACATGAATTATGTGATCTTCCAAAGCAGTGTTTCTCAGGTGCAGACCTAAACATACTTTGCTTAAGAGAAAGCATCTTAATTGTCTTCAGATGTTACATTTCCTGTCTGAGAAATGTAATAACAAGTGTTCACAGCAGAATCCAGGGACGAGCCCTGCCCATAGGTAGCTTTGGAACCTCTGCTGTGCTTATTGTACAGCACAGGCACTTCAATTGTGCATTGTCTCCTGCTTTATAATGTGCAGACCTTTAATACTACCATAACATAGAGATGCTGTTAAAATGCAAAGTGAGAGCTGCATTTGTTTACTGAGCAAGGTTGTTTCAAGGGGGGCCGATAGAAATGCATCAAATTGTGCATCACTGGTTGCTGAGGGCAATAATGTTCAGTCTGGCTGCAGGAGCACCTGGCTTGTCTCCTAGCATCAGAATAACAGGAGGAATTAGGTCAGCTGAGCTGGCATAGTAGGGATCAACCAGACAGTGTGGTTCCTGTGGGGGGGGAATGAAAGATGCATAATTTTAAGTCATTAGAGATCTCATTTAGCAAAGCATCTTACAAACCTCCAGGAAGGGGGAGACTCCCAGCCAGCTCTGTGTGCATTGGTGGCCTGGGGTGTGGGAGCTGCTGGTGTGATGGGGACCCCAGGGATGGCAGGGAGTGGTGCCAGGCAGGGCTGGGAGGCAGCCCAGGGGCTGTGGGGTGGGCTCTGTGTGTCCCTGTGGGTGCTGTGTCACCTCACCCTGCACACACCCCAGTCACTGGGAGACTTCATCTGCATTCAGTGCTCTTTTTGTTTGGTTGGCAATCATAGCCAGCATACAAAATATGTCAAAAAGAGCTCATTTCTCTGTTGTTTAAATAGTGCAGATTGGATTTCGTATTTCTCTGGCTTCCAGTAACTGGATTTTCTCCCTTCTTAAATTAAGACTGTTCTTATTTGAAAGAAAACTCATGCTCTTTTTCTTTATAACCGTTATTGTCACACCTTTGTGGTAGCAAGTGTGCTTGTTTTCTTAAATCTAGTGAAGGAAGTATGAAATAAATGGATGGAAAAGAGAAGACTTGCAAAGAGCAGTCACTCCGCCAGAGCAGCAGCTGCCATAGAAAACTACATTAGGTCGGACCTCTAATTTTCAGAGTTGCTTAAAAAAAAAAAAGAAACATACCAGAAAAACTCAAACCAAAACAACTCTTGCAGGGTATCAGATTGTGTTTGGTACATACCATTAAAAAACAAGCCATTCCCAACTTTATCAGTGGGACTGCATTAATCAAACTAAAATCAAACCTCAGGACTGAGTCACCTTGCTAGTGTTTACACATTTCAATGAATTAATGTGTCTCAATGAGTGTGATTGAAACTGAAATATCCACCTCAACCCCTAGCTCTCCCCCCACTACCCTTGCTTATTGGGCAGGCTCCTAAAATGCAGCTCTAAGGTATGCAAGGATTTAATTCCAGTCCATGTGACTGAGCTTAAAGTAATGGGGAATTCAACCTTAAATGTTCAGTTATAGTATGGCTGTGATACAGGAAGGAGACGAGGAATAAATACAGAAAAGCAAATCAGATCTTGATTATTTTCGTCATTGTTGTTAGAATTCTGAAGTTTCCTCTCTTGGTAGCATTAACATAATGCATTGCTATTTGCACAGGACCTTGCTTTTGTTTGAAAAAGCTTCTAGATATTATTCTGCCTGTTGGCAAAGGGGTAGCTACTTCCTTCCACCCCATGTCACAAAGTCCAAACTTTTCAGGATTCTGCTGCTCCTTTTTTCCCCTACATTCTCTTATCCTTGCTGCAGCCTGCATTCAGTGGTCTTTGGGCAGTGCTGTCCCTCCAGGAGCTGGCTGGGGGTGCCCAGATGCTGTAGGAGCTGCAGTGTTACCCCCAGAGCAGTGTGACTGCTGTAAGAAGGGATTGCTTCTCAGTGTTCCAGCAGCACCAGCCTTAATTTGCTGTGATGTGCATGTTCTTGGTCTGCCTCGAAGCTCCGTGACCTGTGAAAGCCAGCACTTTGTTTCTGTGCCCCATTAGGCTGTGAATCCCATACTTTGGTTTCTGTGGTTAGGCTCAGTGGCGGCTCCAGCTGTGACTTGCTGTGGTGTGCTGCCCTGCAGAGCTCCTGGCTGCCTGCAAAGGAGGGTCAGGTTTTTCTGTCTGAGCTCTCTGCAGGGTGTTGGGTCCCAGTGCTTTGTTTGAGGCCAGCAGTGAATTTGTGGAGCTCGCAGTGGGGCTGGGACCTGCACCGCCCCTGTCGCTGCCTGGGGGGACAGGTGGGGCTGGGCTGAAGGAACCCATTGGTAAACTCTGTCCAGTGGAAGGAATGGTGAAGTTTCTTCAGGTTCTTCAAGTCACCTGAAGCCTGAGCTGCCTCACCAGCAGTGATCCCATCTGGCTGTGGTGGTATGAGCTGCCTGGAAAAGAGCAACTCCACGGACATGACGTTGTCCTGTTTGTTTTCTAATGTCATGCAAGCAGACTTCAGAACTGTTGCCAGGGGGATGGGAAATGGTCTCCCTCCCTTCCTGAAGCCTGTGTAGTACCAGAGAATGGTTTTCCTGCTGTTTTTAATCTGCCCTGAAGTACAACCTGTCCTGAAACAACTCATCTGTTTTACAATGGAGAGAACAGTAGTGCCTGGAATGGGTTAATGGGCAGTGCTGACCCTTGGCATCACTGTTCTTCCAGTTCTGCAAAAATCTGCCTACTGCAAGGCCACCCATAAACCATTTTTGTGCTGCAGGGCCTCTCTTCTGCTTGCTCCACATCCCAGAGCAAGCTGGCAGGTCAGAAGGAGGCAGAATGCAGTCAATGGCCAATTGTGGACAGAAGTTTGTGGGCCTCACCAGTCTTGTTTCTGATGCTTACTCCATGGGATCTACATTAAGAAATTAGAAGCCCTCATTATTTTGGAAAGTCACAGATCTGCTGACTCTGGAAATAACATTTTCCAGTCAGTAGCAGTAGGTTTTACCTTTCTTCATCTGCGTGAATTATCTCCTGAACTGGAAGCCTGCTCTATATGTTCTTGAGTTCCTTACTGATGATGTTCAGGAGGAGTGAGGAGGATAACCAGGGACAGAGAACAGAAACACAAGAGGCTCTGAGACCTGTTTTTCTTTTCACTTGGGGTCAAAAGGCATATGAATATCTTCTGGCTATTTGCTTTAGATTGGCTTTCCAAAGGATGAGCACTGATAGGTTCTCCCACACTTCCCATCGATTGATGTTCCTATTGTCCCTTATCTTGCTTCCGTTCCAATGGTTGCATCAGAAGATAATCCTTGATATCATGACAGTTTTCCTTTCCCTTTTCAGAGACTAGCCTGCTCAAGCCAAGCTGTGAGCCACAGTGTAATACTACTAAGATTTTACTTTTTGGAAAGTTTTTTCCCTCTCTTGAGGACAGTGGGTTTGTTTTTCCCAAACCCAGTCAGCTTGGGAGCCCCTGCCTGAGCCAGGGACCTTCCAGGTGCCATTGGCCTGAGAATTGTCTCCTGTAAAGCAAAGTTGAGTTTGTTTGGACTGTGTTTGTGACTCCAGTGCCACTGTCAGAAAGCAATGACTGGAGACCACAGGTCAGAAGGGTACTGGCTCCGTGAGATCGTGCTGGCAAAACAGGAGGATGTGGTATGCAGTGGTTCTGCTGCAGTGAGTGGGGGAAGTAACAAAAAAGAAATGGAAAAGCTTAGCTTTCAGTTGTGTTATCTTCCACTGTCAGACCCTCAGCTTTATGTTATGCTTCTGTTGTGTTGGTGCAGTTGGTTAAGTCCTGGCCCTGCTTGGAGAGATCCATGTGCAACAAAATTATCTTTGCTGGGCAGCATCTCTGGGTGCTGTTGGAGAGGTAGTGTTGAGCAGCTTGTGGTAGATATCTCTGGCACAAACCCTCTGCCATCACAGGGATGCCAGCAAACACCCAGGAGAGCAGTAAAACTACTGTCTTGAGACCTGAGTGCTTATGGCTCTTCTACTGTAGGCAACAGGAGCCTTGTCAGCCCCCCAGTGCTCAGCACATGGGTGTAACCCTGGAGCTTCCTTCATCTTCAGTGTTCCTCCTGCATCTCCCCACTGTCCTACAAAAGAGGCCTTGTGTGAAGGAGAAGTCATTCTTTGCTGGTTTTACCCCAGAGTCTGCTACAGCACAGGTCTCACACAGGCTGGTGAGAACACTGCGCTGCTGAGACAATCTTGGAGTGTTGTGTAATCAAATTTCCACTTTTTTCAATTCCTGAGCACCTTTCTAAACTTGGTGGCAGGCTGAGTGCAGGGGTAGAGTGCAGAGGAGGATTTTTCTAAGGAAAATTCCTCTCTGAGACTTTTTAAGCTGCGGTAGGAGGATGACTAACTGTGGGTACACCCAGACATTTCCCTTTGGACACACCTAAACACACTCTTTCCAAGAAGAGGATCATGCCACCTTCCAGTAGGGGTGGAGAGAAAATTTAAAGGGAGACAGGACTGTTGGGTCCTACTGTCCATAAGGCCATGTCTCCTTGTGTCACAGTGAGGGATTTTAACAGAACACAGTCTTGGGGTGATTTATGGTGTATTGCTAAATGAGGTTTCTTCATTTCTTTGTCCTCCATCAGCAGATGTGTTATTTGTAGACAGCAGAGGCTGTTGCCTATTTTTACACTCAATTAAATTGTAACTTCATCGCTGGGGCCTCTGCTACAAGAACAAGTCAGGCAATGATCCAGACTGATTAATTATCAGCTTAATGCCTTTGGCAGAGGCGTTTTGCTGCTATTGTGGGGCATGGTCAGGGTACTGCTGCCCTTTGTGATGACAGGAAAAGTTAGGGGTTGTGTCTATGCTGTTCCCTTCATTGAGCTTGTTTAGTGACAGGATTAGGCTTGGCTGTACAGACTGGCACATGTGAATAAGAGGTCCAGAGGAAATTATCTGTAACACTTCTTGAACATAAGCCTCTGCAAAAACACAGCAAACTGTAATACTTTTCTTGATGTGGAAATGAGTGGGTTGGGCATTTTGCTTTGGTTTTCAGAAAAACTGGTAGCTTGCAAAATTTGGTTTGCAGTATTTTTTTTCTTGTTTTGTTAATGAAAAAAATCGTAACTATAGTGGAAGGATAAAAATGGACAAGAAGTAGTTTCTGCTGCTGAATCATCTTGAGAGAAGTCCGTTAGCCTGTTTGAGAAACCAGAAGTCTCCTTAGACAGCTGAGTCTGTTTTAACCACAGTAAGCTCTGCTGGCTTTTTCCAAACACAGGTTTGTTTCTGGGACCCTTCTTGAAATAAATGTTTGGTTTTATTGGCAAAATTCTACAACTCTCTTTCTTGTGAGTCCTGAAATACTGAGGCTGCAAATGTGTAAGTTTGTTCTCCTTGCCAAGGCATCTGTGGTCTGAAAATACCCTTTGCTGGATGTTCCTGTGCTGCTGTGGGCGCAGCAGGAAGGCCAGTTCTGCCTGTTCAGTTGAATTTTCAGAGGGTGCTGCTGCCAATGATGGTTGGGAGAGCCACCTACTTCTCTCCTCGAAGCCTTCCAGGCATTGCCCTCTTATCACACCAACGAGAGTGAAGAGAGAGAACCACCAAGGTCGTGTTGTTGTTGGGAAAGTCAAGCAGAGCATCTCCCTTGCCTGTGCAGGTCCTTGTTTAACCCTGGGCACTGCACACACTGGCTGCCAAAAATCAATGACTTCCTTGGTGATGTTTGTTTGCAGAGTCTTTAAATAATATAAAAGTGGAAAAACAACCAAACTGCAGAGTGTACATTAGCTGTTGGCTAATAAGTTACTGCAAATATCTTCTGGATTTGGTTTATGTAAGCTCCGGTTCCTCTTCGTTTCCTTTATAGGTGATAATGTACTGAGCTTCCCCAAACTCTGCTGGCACTCTACATGTTAAAGTGCAGAGTTACAGAGCTGCAGTGATCACAGCACGTTTAGCCAAGAAGGGTCTATGAAAACAGTGTCTGTGGTGAATGAAAACTGTTTCTGTGATGAATTTGGTCTGGGCTGCAGAAACCACTTCAGACACTTCCTGTGTGCCCAGCAGTTGCTCTGCAGTGAGTTCCCAGAGCAGCTGCATTGCACTTCTGGTGTATCTCATATCTTCTGGTACATCTGGGGCTGGAGTTCCTGTACAAGTTAAAGTCCTGGGTGTCTTTTATCAACCTTGGCTTTCTGCTATTTCTGCTTGGGACAGCAGGAGCTGGTGGGCTTTAAATGCTCCTGAGAATTCTCCCTCAGTGCTTTGTCATGTGCAAAGCTTGTGATGATGTTTGGGGTTTTCCTCTTGCACTGCTTCCCTGGTGCCTTTAACCACAGACTGATTTCCCACTTCATCGAATGTGTGTGTGAAATTGGGTGACTTAAGGTGTGCTGCTTTCAAATGCAGAGGTTGAAAAACAAAGCCTGTTGTAAGAAATGTTTGTCATGCAAGGAAGTGCAACAAACACTTTCTTGAGTTATCACAGAAAATTGCTTTTTGAACAAACAAGGGGACTTCGAAAAGCTCAGCTGGGCTTGACAGTGAGAACAGCTGTAAGAATGGAGGGTGGCCCTGGGCTCTGGTGGACACTTGAGCTCCTCCAGGGAAGGTGGCCAGTTCCCCTGCAGCTGTAGCTGAGTCTCTCAAATCACAGATAATTCATCTTCCTCCTCTCTTCCTCCAACCAGTCTTCAGCAAACATCTGGAAACTCAGATTTCATTGTGAGGTTAAAAGAGGATAGAAGAGAAAGCGAGAGGTGCTGAGGACTCCTGGGATTGACAAAGGCAGGGAATTTGGTACAGCTTGATGGGAGGCAGAGTCCTGTGGACAAACCAGGGTGAAAGGGCTGAGAGCAGACAGTGGAGACTGCTTGGAAACTGAACAGCTGCTAGGGTGGATGCTGGGGGTTTTGAAATGGTTGGGGTCAGAAGAGGAATCAGTGTGTGGGTATCTAAACAGCCTGTGAGTAAAGTCATGCTGCCCTGGAGCCCTGGAAATGGAATCTCTTGCTCTGCCTCTGCTTTCAGGACTTCTCCACTCACCCACACAGTTGTTGCCTGTGAGTGTCCCCAGCTGGGCCTTGAGTTTAGGAGTGACTTCTAGCTTATGGATTTTAGGTCTACTTCTGTCTGACTTCTGTTTCAACAACAGGATTTAGTCATTTGACCTCCTGGGTCTACCCAGGGTTGAAATATTTGGCTGTTTTCATGTCTGTTCTTTGGCAGTGATATGGTGGCTCTACTGGACATGTGCCAGGTAGCCACTGGTGTCACCACGTGCTGCAGAGCCACCAAGGTTCCTGTTGTGGCTCTGTGGTGCTGGTTTTTGTGGGGCACATCTCTGCACCGTCCTGTGCTCATACCATGGATTTATGCACATTTCCCAAGGGCTGGGGAGAGGTCACCTATGGCAGGAGGTGGACTCCCAAGATGGTAAAAGCATCACAGTGCAGCACCCGTAGTGAACTTTGGAAGATGGGCATTTGGCCTGGGCTTTGCTGGTGTTGATCCCTGTTACAATCCAGAAAGCTTTAACCACCTGATAATGGCACTGTTAGAGCATGTAGAAAATATGGTTGGCAAGTGTTATGTTTTTTGTCTGAGATCTTTCCTTTCTGCCCTCCAATGGAAGGTGAGTCTCTTGGGGACTTTCAGCCACAGGGTTGAATTGCAGGTCCCAAAGTTGTGCTGCTCTTATCTTTCTGTTCAGCCTAACGCTGCCCATGTGGGCACAGCTGCTATAAAGGGCCAAGTTAAATGTGGAAATGATTAAGGCTCTAAGATAGCAGTGTGCCAGCATCTGTGTTGCGTGCCACTGCTAATCCCTGGAGCCTGAAAGGACATGGAGACCCAAGCCACAATGCAGGAGATCAGCCTGGTTAAACAGATGCACTCCCAATATGTTTAAATACCTGGCATTTTCAAAGCAAGCAGTCTTCCAGGAATTAACCTGTAATGTTTTTACCCTTTCTTCATTCTGACTCATAGCAGAGAACACATTATCTGTTTAAAAGGTAATACAGCATTTAAATGTCTGAAATATTTCAGTTCATAAATCCCTCATTTTTCCATTTTCTATTTCCCCAGGAACTGGCAAACTCTGTCTACTTGGTTATGGAGGTGAGTGTGTCTTTCTTTTTCTTAACCTCCTTTCCCTCCCTGTTTCTCTGTTTTACTTTTTTAAACTCATTTTAAGCAGATGAGCACGTTTCACAAGTGGTGGTTTCTGCTGCTGGTCTCACCTGAGGCTTTGTTAACGTAATCTGCAGCTCACGCCTCGGAGGCTGTGGGTGCAGAGAGCAGCCTGGGGATTTTTGCTCTTGCTGCTCTCAGAAGGTCGTGCAGGCACAGGCTTAAAGCAGTCAGACACTGAACCTCAGGGGTCAGATGGGTGCCAGGGGGGAGTGTGTGTTCAGGCATACACCAGGGAGAATGTTCTGGACACAGATTACCTGCAGGGCCTCTGAATGTTTCCCTTCCTCTGCAGTTCTCACTTGGAGGTCTTGTTGACTTTTCTTAATGATGTGGAACATTGATGTGAGGAGTTTCACTTTTCAGCTGTGTCCACTCCCAGGCTTTCCTCACACAAATTTCTGGTGCTGTCTCCAGTGGTGACTCCTCTGCTTTGTTCTGGTTTTACCTTTCTCTCTGATGTGCTTGAACATGGATGTGCACAAAAGCTGGTTGGTGCTGCTGTATCATTATGCAACATAACATTTAGGGGAAATAGGACAGGAGAGGAACCCACAGGAATGGGGTTTTCCCTGCCAAATTCTGAACATGTCTTTTGACATGTGTGATTATTTATGTTTAAATACTGTGATAAGCCTGCCATCCTACTGAAGTTGACTGTTTTTCTTGTTAATCTTTGCTTTGCCCTGTATTAACTGAGCTTTCTGTTCTGTCTGCAGTACTGTAATGGTGGTGACCTGGCAGACTACCTTCACAGTAAGTACAGCTGTATGGAGACTATCCTCTGTGAGCTTCACCCTTCATAATCATTTGAAAACTGAGAAGCCATGACAATAAAAGCTGCTCTTGTAGTCCTTTCTATGTGGGCCAGTAGTTGTGTTGCCAATAGTTGGATATTTTAGTTACAATGGCCTTATAGGTTAAATATATTCCAGCACTGCTAGGGACACAGTTTGGCTTTTCTTGGTGATTGGCAAAAAGCTATTTATACTGAAGCCTTGCAGTTCTGTAGTGTTGGATTAAAATAAGATCCCAAGAGTATATTCTCTAAGTTTATCCCTAAGGTGTTCCCACATCTAGGGCAGAGCATGTTTCCTGTTTCAGCACAGTGAGGATGGCTGTGGTATAGCCAATAATGCTGTGAGGGTGACAAAACCCACTAACTTTGGGGACTTCTGGAGAGTATCTGGGGCTGTGGTGCCTCAGAGAACCTTTTGGTGAGACTCTTTGTGTTTTGCCATCAAGCCAAATGCTTTGCAGCTCACCCAGCTGTATTGCTGGGGCTCAGGCAATGCCTCAAGGTATTTTCAGTGCAGCACAGGTACAGGACCCAGGCCTTTGTGAAAATCACTTCACTACCTAGAGCAGGTAGGAGGATAAAATGTTTAACAATATACTTGGATGCACTCAGACACAGCTCTTTTTTTTTTTTCCCCTGGCCCTGACCGAGTTTTTTCCCTTAAAGTAGCTTTCTGGTTGTTTTGCATGTTAACTAGAAGATTACTAAATGTGAAGAGACAACTTTAATCTCATTTCATGTGTGGCTCTGGGTCATGGTTAAACAAAGTTTGTTCACATTGTTCAAATTAAAAGCTAGTCAGCTGGATAATACTTCAGGCTCCTTACTGAGGTATGTGATGCCTGGAAATGGCAAAAATTGAAGGATTAAAAGATAAATTTACATTTTCCCTACAGCTAGTGTTGGTATCCCTAGAATGATAATTTGGGGCTTGATGCTAGCATGTCACAGTCTTCCTACAGGGTAGTGAATTATATTTGTGGGCTTGAATTTACAGAAAGGGTTTAGTACTTGAAGGAAAAAGAATATTCTGCCTTCCATGTGTTTTGTTTGTTTAAAGTGTGGGTGAGATATAAGTGACAAGTATTTGTTTTTTAAAATCTAGGTTTACTGTGCTTTGTCTTAGATATGTTTTGCATCTGTTGGGTGCTGTGTGCTCTGTTTGCATCTCCTGTGCTCTAAAAAGAGCATCTTTAGTGGTGCCAGAATGCTCTTATGAACACCAGCAGAGGATGGTTTTGTATTTGGTACCTTCTTTTTCTGTCTGAATGCAAATGCAAGTTTTATAAATCGAATGCTTATAAAAAGTAGTGGAACTTCAGTTTTACCAGTGCATGGGCTTTGAAAGCTACATTTTTTAGCCTTCATGCCCATGAAGTGAACCTTGATCCTAAAGCACTGGGCTGTGCACTCTCATTGGCAAACCTGTGTGTGTAAACAAGAAATTATAGAAACAAATGACAGAAACAAGGATTTATAGAAAATCTTCTGGTCTGTACTACTACTTCTGTGTGTACATGGTTGTCTTTTCCTTTCTGCCACCCTCCCCCCCCGAAAAAAACCTCAAGAAAAAATTGAAGCATGCAATTAGTTAGGCTGTTCATACAGCTCACTTCCTGGTGCATCAATTGAAATTACTCAGGAAGGTGGTGGCTAGTTTGAGAAAGTGACAATGAACTGTATTTTCCAAATAAAATTCAGTTTTACGCTGGTTTGGTTTGTTTGAGTGTTACCTGGTGCAGGACTTGATCCTTCTTTGCCTGAGTTCATGTGAGAAAGTTCACCTTTAGCTCTGTTTTTACCAATAAAATATTTTGCTTCGGCAACTGTAAAGATTGTTGTGACTGGGGAGTTGGTGCTTAGTTTTATTTTAACTCCTAACACTTGTGTGCTGGTTGCCAGTGAAGAGAACCCAGCAGGCATTGATTTGCAGAGGGGGCAGTCAGTGAAGGACTACAGCAAGAAGGTTTGGTTACTCCCATCACTGCAAGATCCCAGAGTCTAGAGCAGTGTCAGCTTTCTGCATCCCACCACATGCTCCTGGGGGGCACCTCCTCTTCCAGCTTCTGCAGGCACCCAGGGTGCTTTTGGCAGGAGTGATTTTTCACTCATCTTGGAAAGTTTAGATTTCTTGAGTATGTGTCTGGTACACAGGAGGCTCATCTCTCTTGAGTGATTATTGTGCTGCTTCAGTTGTTTTGATAATTGTGGGATGGTGTTTAATTGCAACATCTACTTTCCCACTGGCTTCTCAGACATTTGTGCTGGTAGTTCCTGTAACACTTCAGCAAGCAGCACATGCAAATCCCCTGGTTCTCATTGAATGAGTTGCTTGTAAGCTTCCAGATCCATTCTGCCCTCTAATTACAGGCATTAGGCAATATGGTAATTCCATGTTGCATCCAAAGGCACTCTAATTCTCCTTGTCTTCATGACTGGAGGACGTGCATATGTGCACGTTGCAGTGTGCTGTGTGTCTGGCTGGGCTGTGGTGCTGGCCAGCCCCATCACTGTGATACAACCCAAGGCTCTGTGTGTCTGGCTGGGCTGTGGTGCTGGCCAGCCCCATCTCTGTGATATAACCCAAGGCTGTGTGTATCTGGCTGGGTTGTGGTGCTGGGCAGCCCCATCTCTGTGATACAACCCAAGGCTGTGTGTGTCTGGCTGGGCTGTGGTGCTGGCCAGCCCCATCTCTGTGATATAACCTGAGGCTGTGTGTGTTCTGCTCAGTGCAGTTGCTGTAGTGGAGGTGTCCTTTAGTGGTACAATGCAATTTCCCTTCTGGGAGATCTCTAGATGTTGCTTTCACTGGAGGCTGGCAGGTATTGAGCTGAAAGTGGTAGGTCTCTGCTGTGCGTGGTAGAGCTGTGGGAAGTGTTACAGAAGTGACCAGCTTCTGTTCAGGAATAACTGGAATTCTGTGTCCTCAGGTACTCAGGAGGCGGGCTGGTCTGAAATTCCTTCTTAAATTCTGTGAGCTGGCATTGGCACAGGCTGTCGCGGACACTTCATAAGAGCATATTTATGACCTTTCTTAAAGCTGTTGATTTCATATCATAACAGGGAATTTCTTGGTTTGACCATGACATGCAGGGACCTTTGATCTTTCTAGTCCATCCCAAGTGGTGCAGGGACCCTGTTGCAAACCAGGGGTGTGAAGTGTTGCTCTGTAGCTTTCCTCCCTCCACAGCCAGGTAATTATGAAGATCTGGTCCTATCACAGATGCATCTGGAATAAGTCTTCTGTCTTGTACAGAAGATTCACAGGAGAGTCACTGACCTTGCTCTGCATGGGTAGATGGGGTAGGTACAAGCCAGGCCCAAACAAGTCAGCTTGGTCTCAGACTTGAGTGTGACTTGGATTGGGCCCGTGTTAGAGATACTTGTGACACCTGTGGGTAAGAGGAGATGTTCTTTTTCCTAAATAACTTTTCCAAGATGGTGTTGTAATCCAACGTCAGTGGGTGTACTCCAGTACATCCACTCTTGGCTCAGCTGACAAGGGCTGTTTACTGCAGTTTACCTGGCAGCCTCTTGCAAGTTGAACTTCTCAGAACAGGCTGACCAGGGCACTTCTGAGGTGGCTTCATCCTTTTTCTCTGCCTTTAGAGCTCAAGGCATGTAGGCCCCACAGTGACCCAGAGTAAATATTTTCTCTGATCTACTGACCTGAGCAGCCCAAGGCAGGAAGCAGAGTGCCTCATCACTGAAGTGGAGCCCATGAAAATAAACACAGGGATATTATTGCTTCTCAGTAATGGCAGAGTAGGGCTTGTGAAACAGCATCCTCTGCAAGAATGTATTGCTCACCACAGACCTCCACAGGGATGCCCAGAGTTTAATGCAGGATTAGTATTTTGCCAGCAGTTTTCTGCTGAAGATGAGAATATCCCCTTTTTCAGGGACAGACTTACAAGTTCTGTGTTTGGGATGTAGCAAGGGAAGAGAATTGTTTTGTTCTCCACTTGTTTGGGTTTTTTTGATGGCACCTAAATTGAATGAGTTTTCTGTATCTTCTCCTTCCCTCTGCTGTTGGTAGCTGATCTGGGAGGACTTTTGCAGACCAGCATCCTGAAGTCATTGAAAATGTCAGTTGTATTTATGTTTCTGTCCTTCAGTTGCAGATTGCTGCTGTCACACAGTAGACTGATGGGCTGAGTGTGAGAGATAAGGAGTTTTGTTTCCCAGTGTTACAGCCTGTTTGTTAATGGAGGGAGGTAAAAGGGTATTGCCCCTGTCCTCCCCAAGGAACTGACTGTCCCTTCTCTGTTCCTGAGGGCAGACCCTCAATTTCCAAGTCCTGCCTTCTACCTGGATTTGTGAGATTTAATGCTGCCAGAGAATCCAGCAGACTTCTCTGATTTTACAGCACTGCAACGTGTGCAGTTGCACTGTGGGAATATGTCTGCAGGCTCAAGACACCAGTTTAGATCTCTGTGCCAAGAAAACAGTTCTTTTGCAGGGCTGAGAACTTAGTATGGACTCCTGTGAAGTGGAAAAGCTTAAATTCTGCAGGAACAGGTAGTTTAGAAGCCCTGTTTTGTATGGATGAATGGATTTTTGTGATCTTGGTAGCAATGTTGTTGTTTTCTGTATTATAAAGAGTTTGAATTCACATCAGGGAGGCTCAGCTGGTTTGCTGAGAGCTGATGGCCGGTGCTGTGTTAGCCTTCTAGCCACCAAATTATCTGAAGGAGAGGGTAATGCCTGAGGGCTGTGGCATGCTCTTGGCACTGCAGGTCAGGACAAGGCTCTCCAGAGTTCTGCTGGAGGCAGAGTGTGTTTAGCCACGAGCTGGTAATTGACTGCTGCTTTAGTAGTAAGAATTATCAAGTTTCAAGTCTTGCTTCATGTTTGGAGGAGGGTGATCAGCCTGTCCTTTCCTGGGCCTGAACTGGGAAAAAAAACCCTTTTGAATTCCTGCTGTTTTGTCTAAAGATGGTCTTTTAACCATTCCTGTATAGATTTCCTTGAGCATAAATTGCAGAAATACTGCAGAGCCTTTTTGTTGGAGAGAACATTGAGCACAGCTAAGAGATGCTGGACTTTTAATAGAGAGAAAATGGTATGGGACTGAGCACGCTGCAGTATTTCAGCAGGAGGTTGGGGGAAGCTTTGTTAAAGACGAGGCCGTGCTTTTTTCAGAAGATGTGAGTGTGTTTTGAAGACTTGCATCTGAGCTGCCTCTTAGTATCCTTAAAATCCCTTCACAGGATCTCCCCTTCTAGGAGAGGAGTCTTGTGAGCTCCAGCTGAGTGCCAGTTCATGGGGAAAAAGGCTCAGTGAGGGGAGGAAACTCTATCCACATGTGCACTGCTCTCACGTGTTGGGAGTCCAGGACCACCTGATAGCCATGGTGACACTTTAGCTGTGCTTGTGCCTCCTAGAACAGGGAGGCTTAGGAGTGGTGGGGGTTTATTTTTTTATTCTAAGCGCTGCTTAACTTATCTGTGTCCCTTGCTGCTTCCCATCCACGTATTAAAAAAGTTAGATTTTTAATTTCCTGTGTTGTGTTAAAGCTGTGTGCAGTCTCAGCTGTGTTTTCATAAGGAGTCCTCCCTTCTAGCTGACTGGGTAGGGTGATGTTTTGAAGCTCCTGCCAGCCTGTTTTAATATCTTACTAGAGAGCAGCTGGAAAAAACTCTAATGAGGTCCCAAGTAATTTACAGGGACGTTTTACAAAAGAAATTATTTTATTCAAGTGGAATGGTGCTTGAAGCCTGACTTGCTCAGTGACTGACAAGGAGGCAGGCTGGTAGCACTGTTGATCCTGGGGTTTGTTCAGCAGGCTGTTCCCAGCTTTGGCAAGAGTTTCATACATATAGTTCTTAAAATAACAAGAGCTGATGTCGCACTGCTCTGATTAGAAGAGCCAGTTGAAAATTATTTTAATCTCTTCAATATTTATTTTCACACCACGGTCCCTGAGAAGCCTGTATCTCAGGAGAGGCCAGCTCAGAGCTTCTATATTTGGAGATTTTGATCACTAATACGTTCTTTTAAAAAAATTGGCTCGTGAAAACCTTTTGAGACATTCTTGCTGTATCCATGGGTGTAGGGTGGCAGGTGATGGTTTGCAGGGATCATTTGGTAGGCTCTGTTGTTAAGTACTGGACTGTGGTTCACCCAAACACTAGGTTTGGGATTAGAATTCTGGTTTGGGTGGGTGATGATGCACAAGGATTAGGCCTAGGCTTGGATTCATTACCCTAAAGGTACAGATCACTGCTGGCTATGTGCTCTAACCTACTGTGAATTTAACCTATCAGCCCTTCCTAGATCCAGCATGAGCCTTAATGACTCTTGCAGGCATAAGTCCTGATCCTAATTGTCTTTTCTCTTAGCTCCACGTTTAGACCAAGCCTTTGTGATAAAGCTCTGACCTTGGGTATCCAGCTGCTGCTGACCACAGCTCACAGGCAGCCACAGCCCTGCCTGGTGCTTGCCTGGATCTGCCTGGCAGTTCTTGCTGAGGAAAGCCCTAAACCTCACCAGATGCCACTTTTGGACACAGTTAATAACCCAAATTCAGCACCCAGTGCTGGCCTAAGTTCACCATGAGAGACTCGGGGCTGAAAACAGCCCTGACCACAGAATAAGCTGGGAATGCAAATGCTCTCCCTTGTTGCCTGTAGGAACCATTCAGAAATGGTGTGTGGGGAAAAGACATCACATGTGGGAATAAAATGACAAATTATAGTTAATTGCTGTAAGACTCTGCCCTCTGGGCTCCTCAGAGAACTGGCATTGTAAGTTTTTCATCTGTGGTTATTTTTCTTTCCTCCTTCCCAGCTATGCGGACACTTAGTGAAGACACCATCAGGCTCTTTCTCCAGCAGATAGCAGGTGCCATGAAAATGCTGCACAGCAAGGGCATCATCCATCGGGACTTGAAG
Organism: Polioptila caerulea; assembly: GCA_013397295.1. Taxonomy (NCBI): domain Eukaryota; kingdom Metazoa; phylum Chordata; class Aves; order Passeriformes; family Certhiidae; genus Polioptila; species Polioptila caerulea. Next base: position 344,816 of record VYXF01001449.1, read on the forward strand.
CCACAGAATATCCTCCTCTCCTATGCTGGAGGCAGGAAATCAAATCCCAACAACATTCGCATAAAGATTGGTGAGACGCTGCCACAAACGTCCCCCTAAGCACTCGGGGGTTTGGTGATGGATAGGTGGAAACCTCCATCTTACTTTGGGGAGCTGTCTAGGAGGCATTGCTCCACTGTAAAACACCCTAGTGTTTTTCATCCTCAGTTCCTCTGGTAAATGCAGCCTTCAGCTGCCTCCAAGCAGTAGGAGCAAAAGCTTTCTGCTCTGCCAGGACACAGGTTTAACACAAAGGAATTGGGCAGGTCTTGCTCTGCTCCCAGTTGAATGGTGCCTCCCTCAGTAAAAACAAACACCAGCCTGCCCTAATTGGCTTGTAATCTCCAGGCTTATCAAGAAATAAGCAGAAGTTGTGACTTTTGTCTCCAGCTTTTAACAGCATTGAGGTTAAATGTTGTTGGCTGAAGACCTGACACTAGTTGTTCTCCTGGCTGGCCTCAGAGAGTGCAGTGGGTTGTCAGGCAGACCCAAACCTGGGAGTTTTCTCAGTCTGAACCAGAGAAAGGCTTCTCAAACCGCATCTTGAAGAAATTCAAATTCTGCACATCAGGCAAGTGGCACAGATGGACCAGTAGTTGGGATGAGTGCTCCAGAAATCCAGTTACAGAGCACACATATTCCCCGCAGTCCCTCAAAAATAAGATGGTATCCACCCTCACATGTGGGGTTTGGCTACGTTGCAGCTCAGAGCTGAAGCTGACACCAATTAGGTAAAACTGTTCCTCACCTTAACCTTGTGCTGTGGAGAAAGTGTTAGTGCTTTCCTTCAGCTGGGAAATGAGGTCCAGTGGAAAAGTTTGAAATGCTGCTGCTTGTTTGACTGAAGCATTTTCATTTGTTTTTTTCTTTGGTTTGGGGTTTTTTAGTCAAGTGTAGAGTGAGTATCTGTAAGGAAGGGATTGGGAGCTGCAAACACAGGTAGGAGGGCTGTGGGCACAACTGCTCTGGGTGTGATGTAACCTGCAACCCTGCTGGTGCTCCCTGAGGAGTACATGGTCCAGGGAGAGTCTGGCTGTACCAGTTCATTAGTGACAGATGACAGTGTAAACAGCTGTGTCAATGTCCTGGCTTGAAATATCTGGTAACCTTGAGAACATCTCAGTGTCATATGATCAGATGCTGAGTAACCTGCAGAGGTAAAGCCCCTTAGTATCCCTTGTTCCTGGCTCTTCTACCTGCTTAGTGAACTGTGGCTCAGTTATCTGTCCTAGTGCTGGGATTAGCACTGTTGGTACTCTCATAAAGGAGCAGAACAAGACTCATTATGGTAGGGCTGGTCTAGAAATGTGGGTAGTGGTGAGTAGTGGTTCCTCCTGGATGTCTTTCACATTACAGCCTTTTCAATGGAGGGGAACTTTCAGTTCCCCAAATGAGAGGCCTAGACAGCAGCAGATGAACTGGCTGGTTATGAACTGGCACATTCTCACTGAAGGCAAGAGAGCCTTCCCAGCTGGCGTTTCAGAGTGCAGGCAAATGGGTACTGATCCCTGAAAGAGGGATGGGAGTTTGTTCATCTGAATACTGTTGGGGCTTGGTCTGTCCTTTTGTGCATTAATTACTAGCACAAGGGTGCTGCTGCTGCTCAAGAAGAGCTGGCAAAGTCTTGCTAAGATGTGATAAAGGCTGCAAAGATTGATGGGAAGTGAAGGTAAAGTAGGAAGAATCACCTGGAGAAGGAGCTGGCTCTCTAGAACTGCTGTCTGCTCCTGACCTACCTCTCTGTTTGTTTGTAGCTGACTTTGGGTTTGCCCGGTACCTGCAGAACAATATGATGGCAGCAACATTGTGTGGTTCACCTATGTACATGGTAAGTGTGACTTTTCTGGAGGTTTTTCTATGTTGTTCTTGCTTTTCTCCCCAAAAGTAAGGCTTTGTTTTTGTCTAGTCTTTCCCCCAGAGGTGAAATTTTGTTTACTTGCCAGAAACCAGCTATTACACAGGGAGATTCCTGAAGTTCTGGCTGCTGGTAATGTCAGACAGCAGGGGCCTGTGTTGTCCTGTAACTTCCTGGTGTGATGTGAACAAACCACACTTCCAGGATGACTGCTTAGAGTCTGAAACAGATGTATATAAAAACCCAAACAGATCCCTTTTACTCTCTTTTGTACTTTCCACTCTGGGATCAGGTTGTGGTGAGGTGACCTCTTATTTGTGCTCATGGCAGCAGTCAAGGTCTCAGTGTCACATCAAGTCAGTGAAAGGAAAAATGAGAAAACAAGACAGAAATAAAAAGTGTCAAAGCCAGACTTGTAATAGTTCCTGGGGATGTAGGTGTCTGAGCTCAAAATAAAAAGATGATGTGAGTCAATTTAGGTTGAAGTTTTTACTGGTGCCCTGGGATAAAAGGCACCTCATTTCAAACACAGTCTAATCCAGGCTTAAGTTTTTTGTCTGTAGTCTCTAGGCAGAGTTAGGCTGGCCTGTGTTGCACTGCACAGGCGTAGTGCATTTGGTGGTCTGTTCCACAGAACTACCTCAAGCAAAACACACTTCCTCTCTCTCCCTTTTTTGAAGCTTGATGTTTATTTGAACTATGCTATATGTGAAGGTGATGTAACTCTCCTCTCCTGTGGGAGTTTCCTGAATTGTCTATTTTTAGTGATACTTTTTCTTTTGGAGTCTCTTGTGAAAGTAATTGGAAACACCCAGCTTATTTTCTGGAGGGGCTGGAGGAAACTGGTGATGATATTTTTTTCTATTTGTTTTTTATTTTAAATAACACTGTATGTTACAAGAAATCTCAGTGTTTCATGTTATTCTCTGTTTGTTGATGGAAGATGGGAAGGGAGGGTTCAGTTGGGATTTAGGGAGGGGTTTGAAGTCTTTCCCTTCTGCTGTTGTGGGTCTTGTGCAGGAGCCCTGGGAACATTTGCTGGCAAGGCAGGACTTTATTCCCTGCTTTAGCTCACAGCCTATTGCTGCTTTATTTCATTTTGGTCTTTTAAAAACAGAAAGGTATTTTACCCTTACCAGAAGGAGCTTTCTTACTGAACCCCAGTATGATCCATTCCATGGCAAGACTTGAAGTCTGCTTGTGCAGTTCTTGTCCTGCTGCTTTGGCTTTGTTTATTGTCATGCCTCCTTCCCTTAGGGACAGACCAGGCTCCTGTCCACAATTTACTTGTTGCCATTTTTTTTTTCCATTACGTGTGGCCTTTTTTTTTAACAGAGCTAAAAAATTGATCCTGTTCCATGCTGGCAGCACTGCAATGAAATCTGTAGTTATAAACACGTGGGATTAGGCAGCTTGCCCTGCTGTCCCTCCTCTGCTGCTGCTCCTGAGGCTCTGCCTGCTGCCCCAGGGGCTCTGGGGGCTTGCACTGTCTCCAGCTTCTGGAACAAGCCTGGGAGGCAGCAGCTGAGGGCACAGAGTGGGATTAGAAACCAGAGTCTGAGGCACAGCAGGGCTCAAGCTGTTGGACTGGAACACTGCCTTTGAACCCATACTGTGACCTTGGCACCTGGCCCTGGAGCTTAATTAATGTGCTGCCATCTTGGGCTAAATGAGGGAAGTGCCCAAGTGGTGCAGCCCAGGATGGAGGCTGGAGTTTACCTGTGCAGTGGGAGCCTTTGCTGTTCTTGATCTTGCTCCTTGCTTTGGTTGGGATCTGTTTGTGATTTCAGTGGGGCTTCTTCTGGTGAATTGAGCAGAAAATGGTACACTGGGAGAAAGGGAAGTACTGGAGTTTGTCCAAAATACACAATATTAGGATATATTTTTGTCTTCTGAATGAAAGTCTCTGATTCCCCCACTTAAATAGGGAAGTGGCCCTTTCAATGTAGTGTTACAGTCTTATTGGGAGTAAATCTTTCATGGTTATTGGGGAATCTGGCTCAGGAGGTTTTATAGCATAATAGTGACTTATCTCTCTTGGAGCTGCTAAAAAATCCCCCCACCAAAACTACTTCTTTTTATATAAGAAATTTCCCTTCTCTCCCCCAAAAGGCACCAGAAGTCATTATGTCACAACACTACGATGCCAAAGCTGACCTCTGGAGTATAGGAACCATCATTTATCAGTGTCTAACAGGAAAGGCTCCCTTTCAGGTGAGTTGCTCAGATATGATGTTTATGTCTCTTTCCTGCTGTTTTTATCTCTTATCTTCTAATCTGGGTTCTCTAAGGCTTCTCTCATCTCTAATATCAATTCCCATAGATCCAGCCTCATGAAGGTCTGTCTGTCCAACACCTTGACAGTGTTGTGCTTTGTCATGTTGAATGTGTTGGTAGAATATGACTTTTCTCTGGGCTGTTTCCCCTTGAAATGTATTTCCCAGTTACAAGAGCTTAGGAAGGGTCACTTATTGAGAAAATTACCATGAATCAGTTAAAGCAGTGGGTTTTTTTTTAGGCCTACACTTAGAAAATCAGTTTCTATTTACAACTGTAGTCAGTGTATAATTTATAATTATAATTCTGTTGGATATAGAAGGACTATAAGAAAGATTGTAATTGCAGGTTAATGTTCAGGGTGATTTGGTGGTAAGTAGTGTATTGCAACTAAATCAACTTGGTTTTCAGAGCAGTTAAGTAGGATAATATCAAAAGGATCTTATCTGTCATCTCACAGCAATCTCTTCCAGCCTGAAATGTTTCTGTTCATCAGATCCAAACCCCTCCAAATATAACACAGCCCTGTAAAGCTCCACCCTGTACTTAATGCCATAACTTCTGGATGAGCTACAGCATATCCTTTGTGAACACATTCTCTGATTGTAAATTTCTGAATGGTGGAGAATTCACTGCTGCCTTATGCCTGTTGCTTCAGAATTACTTCATATATTTTTTGTCATTCATAGCTGGAATTCATCTAGACTCAGTGTATTTTTTCATTTGCCACACTCTCTGCTACTTCTTCCATCTCTGAATGAGATCAGCAGACTCTCCCTTGAAATTACTCTTTTAAAGTATTGTATTTGTCAGATTTTTTTCCCCCTTGCTTTTTGGTCCACTCTTCTTGTGTCCTGACATCCCTTTATCCTAATTCCCTAACAAAACAAAACGGAAAAAATCCGCAACAAACCCCAAAAGATGAATAAAAGGGAAACGAGAACAAATAGCACAAAAGAAAGTCAGTCAGAGGGAAATCTGTGCTCATGTAATAAGGCAAATTTTATGAAGTGAAGGACTTTATGAGCTTTAGTTCCACAGCTCTTTAGGATTTCACACAAGACGTGGAATGTTTTTGCAGTTACATCATCAGGGAGGAAAAGTGAGTTCTGAATCTGTTGCAGGAAAGAGTGGGCAAATACAGGAGTAAACTAATGGTATGTTTTGGTTTTGTCTAGAGCCAAGAACACTTTTTTCCTTCAGGGTAATTTTTTCCCTGCTGCTATAAGAATCTTCCACTCTGATGCTTTATATTCTGTCCACCAGCTTCCTCTGTATTTAGAGCAAGACTTCATTTCCTTTGCCTGCTACTTTTTTTTTATAAACCCGTACAAAATGCACTGAAACTTCTGAATGGCTGTTTACTGGCTGCATCCACTTGTCATCAGTGTTGGTATCTTTGTTTGAGAGGAGAAAATGACTGTTAGGATGAAAGAAAATAAATATTTGTATGTTAAGAAGAAAATGTGGGAGAGGAGGAAGCAAGTTTTGACTGCATGCACAGGGGAGCCTGGCACAGATTCTCCCTTGTACCTTGGTGCCTTTTAGTCTCTAAAGGCACCTTGCTACCTACTCATGCAAATGATTTAATTACTGTTTAATGTTCTTTATCATAGGGGTTCTTTGTCTCTGATTGAGGCATGACAATTCCCTGCCTTGCAGTGGGCAGTGAAGGGACACTTCAGTCCCTGCCCAGCAGTTCCTGACCTTGCTTTGTTCTTGCCTCATTAGATAACCCTCTCCCATAAACATCTGTTGGGCTGGGAATGGGGGTGACTGGTTTCTCTATTGCAGTTTTCCCCACACCCTTTCCTCTTCTGGAGGTCATAATTTGAAGCAAAATGCCAGGCCCTGTTTGTGACTGCAGTAGCAGCTGTGGATGTGTTTGATCAGGGAGAGAGGGGAGCTCAGCCCAGATGGTTCTTTGTGCCCCATCTATTTGTTTTGGCCATGCATGGCACAAATTGCCTTCCAGCTTGAGATCCAGGTGAAAGAAGCCTGTCTGGGGGGAGCTGGTTAAAGGTTAACTGGCTTTCTGTCTTTGTTGGCATGACTGTGTTATAAGAATTTGCTGATGGTCACTGAGCAGGCAAGAAGCTGTTATTTGCAGGGCTTTTAGGAGAAAAGAGGGGTAGTGGACAGAGGTGATTGGGACACCATGAATAGGAATGAGTGCTTTTGGGTGGGATATCTACCAATGGATGGGAAGAAAACAGGCAAATTCCACGTAGTGGCACCAGCAGACCCAGTTGTACAGGGAAGCCAGGAACTGGATTTCTGAGTGAACCTCTTCAGGCTAAATCCTCACTGTGCCTTCTCTCCCAGGCTGGCAAAGACAGCCCCTCATCTCTGTCTAGCTGAGATTCCCATGGGAATCTGGAGCTCAGTGGCATGAAACATGCTGTGTTTGGGTGCTGTAGCTCCTGAGCCAAGGAGGCACCTTCAGGAGGATGCAAACAAAAAGGACTCCAGTGTTATCTGGGGGGAGGAGGAATGAGCTGCCTAAAAATAAAATAGGGCTTTGGGGAAATGGGTTAGATGGAAAAAAGATCAAATGTGTGGAAAGGCTGAGGCAGCTGTCAATCCTGAAAGTGCTTGTAAATCAAGACAGAGACGTGTGTATGTACATGAATGTGATTTCTGGCTGTCTCAGAGTTAAAATTAACTGTAGCTGGGTCACCCAAGGCAATTTCCCAGAGCCATTCCTGTCCCTTCTCTGCCTCACTGCACACAGACAAGAAAGAAGCTGCTGATGCTCAGATGTGGACAGTTGGAAGGATGACTGGTGAAGCTTTCTTAAGGAGCTTTTTGTATTAAACATGCCCATAAACAAAACAGTGAGACTGCCATAGGGATGAGATTAATGGGATTCATAATCCCTATAAACAGATTTGCTGAGTGCTGTATTAATGTGGAATTGTTAATTTGCCTTGCCTAATAAGTGCTCTGCACTCTCATCTCTGCCTTTCTGTCACTGAGGACAGGACTTGAACAGTGCATTTCCTTCTCCTGCTGACCAGAACTGGGAAGTGCTTTGGGAATGTAGTGGTTTGCTCTTGTCCTTACCTGAGCTGAAAAGATTGGGACCCCATGCCCACTGTGAGGTGGTGCTGGCTGTGTAAACAAGTGACAACCAGAAGCAAAGCTGGAGGCAAGAGGAGAAAGATTTACACAAGGTCTAAAACAATCCAAAACCAATCTAGTCCTTGTCAGATGGTGTTTTAAATATGATTAGTTAAATGACCTCAATCTCCTTTTTCCTTTTTTTTTTTTTCCCCTGTGTGGGAGGAATCACACTGATATTTCTGTTGGCTTCTGTTGTGTGACCCCTTTTAAATCTGGGCAGCTCTTGGTAAGCAGACACCCCACTGAGCACATGCAGGTTGTGTCAGAGCTGGCTCTGGCAGTGGCAGTGGGACATCAGATCCTGCTAAACACCATGAAACCTGGCTGGCTGCTGGCTGAGCCTCTGCATGAATCTTGAGCTTTCCGTGGACACGGTGCCCTGTGTCTGGGGGAGAGTGAGCCAAGGAGCAGGGAATTGACAAGAGAATTAATGCAAGTTTTTCTGCCTGATCTGGCAGCTCTGAAGGAGTTAACCTGTCTGTTTGTGTTCACATCCCAGCTAACTGTTAGGTGAAAAATTAATTTCTAAGTCTGGTGTACCGAGTTCACTGCTTTAATTCTGAGTTAATTCTGTCTGCATAAGTACTAGGATTATGTATCACTTACAGCAACTGCTATGTTGTGAAATGCCTTGAGGAACACCAGGAAAGCCTGGATTTTATGCCAAGAATTTGAACCCCTGGTTTATTTGTTAGGCAGCTTGCTCTTCTGTTCCCACCTCTGTTCCTCTGGAGTGCCCTGTGTTCATGGGGACAGGAATTCCTGGAACTGCTGGGTAATTCTGCTGTGACTGGGTGCAGTGATTGACTTGTTCCTGTAGTCAGTGAAGCACTGGCTTTTGGACCAGTGTTTGAGAGTCTTACCATGCTCTGTTGGCAGTAGAGAGAAATCCATGAACTGCTAAAGAAAAAGATTCAGGTGTGGGTTTTTTGTTTGCTTGTTTCTGGTCCTTGGGCTTTCAAGTCCTCTGAGTGCCAGCCACTTAGTTGTGGGAGTCTTAAAATATCAGAAAGTATTTTTAGCAGGTTTTCAAGCTTTTCCCTCGAGCTACTGAGCTAGAAACAACATTACTTATTTATTTTTTCTTTCTAACATATCTGAATCCCCTCTGCACCTCAGAATCCCCGAGGAAAGGATTCAAAGAGCAGGGCAGAGACCATACATCTGCTGTGGAGTGTTGAATAGACAGGTCTCTTTAGAGAAGGTGTCGATGTCTCTGGCCCTCTTCTGTCTGAATGTTGTGCTTTTGCATCCAGCATGGCCCAAGCATGATAAATCCACTGCTGAGTGCTTTTGGAAGCACCACCCTGCCTGCTTTTCACATGCAATTCACTTCCAGGCAGCCAGCACTGAAGGGAATTTGGCAGGGTTCTGCTGAATGCCTTTGTTGGCTCAACATATTTCCACTGCTGCTCAGGACAAAGTAACAGAGTGGCAGGATTGAATTTGTCCAGTTGCCTCTATATATAGAAAGGGTAGGCAAACCCAAAATGCAGCTGGTCCCTAGTGACATGAGCAGGGGCCTGAGGCTGTGAACTGACCTGCTGGTGAGCCCTCCTGGCCTTAGGGAAAGCTGAGCTGTTCTGCATCCCTGGTTGTGATAGATGGGTGGTGTCCCACAGGTAGAAGTTGGCTCTGTGTACCTTGAATGGTCTGGTTGTTACATGCCTACTGTGCTTTTTCTGCTGTTTTTCTTGGGCAGGGTGTATCTGCCTGGGAGGCAGATTTCAAGTTCAGTTCTTAGCTTCCTAGACGAGGGAATTCAAGTGACATTTTTACTGTATTACAAACATTTCTGGGTTGGTTTTTTTTCCCCCATGATTCTTAGAGAAGCACTAATAATTGAAAGGAGAGGTGAGCAAAGTGGCTGAGGGTCCTACTGCTTTATAAATTGTATGATAGCAAGAGAGCAGTGGACAGGTTGCTGGGAGCAGAACTGTGTGACTCAGTCCATTAATAATGAAGTTCTGTGAAGATGCAGTTGGTTTTACCAAATTAGTGCTGATCCAAGGCTGGCTGTGCTGGGCACTCACTAGAATGACTCTCTTCCTCTGGTATCTGAACTGGGGGCCAGCCTGGAATCACGGGCTTTTGGGGACAGCCCAAGTGAGGGCGTGTGGTTTGGGTGGGGAGGAGCCTGGCAGCCTGGTACGGTCCCTGCAGGGCAAGTGGGGATTGTACTGAGCCAGCAGAATGTGGAGGAACAGCATCCCCACAGGGACAGCTCTTGAATTTGTACAAAGAGCAGGAAGACTTCATTGAGAATTTTGTTTCTGTCCAAGCCAGTGCTTAGAAACCTTTTCTAATGAACTGGTCTTCATATATGTGCTGCTTTGAATATGCCCTCTCTTTATTGCCAGGAAAATTTCTGACAAAACAGTGTTTGAAGTAGATCAGAGCTTCATTGTATTTGTGAAACAATTGAGCTGTTGCAACAGGAAATGACCAGAGCAAACAGCCAAGGCTTGTATCTCTGAAGTGAAAGAGCCCTTCCCTCCCCGTGCTGGAGTTCTGCCCCTCCTTGCACGTTGTGTCTGTCAGGAATATTTGTCATCACTCTGGGCGATGTGGCCAGGCCATTTGGTGTAGTGTGCATGCTTGCCTCCCTAAGTTTGCCAAATATTAATCCAATTCCGTTCCAAGATCTGCAAAGGGAAGGTGTAAAATGGAGTTTTCCTGAATCAAATTGAATGGCAGCAGTTGGAAATTATGATGCAGTTTGGCATCTGTGTAACAAAGTGCTCTGCATTAATTTTGATGGTTTTTTGGTGTAGCTTCTGTCAGTAAGGCTGTGTGAAAAACACTGCCCTGATGAGTACTACATGAGTGTGTTGATACTATCAGCTTTTGTGACTACCTTTGGTTTCTCCTGAGGTTTTTTTACTGAGCTCTCAGTTGTCCTTAATTTTCATCTTCAGCCAGAGGGAGTAGGTGATGTTGAAACAGCATCTTATGTGGCTGCTTTTCCAGCCGTACCTTGTTAGTGGTATTTTGATGGCCATCTGCAGATTGGCCTGTCTGATTTGCCATTTTAAGCATCTTAATTGACCTTAAATGCTTCTAATTTAGAAATGGAAGTAGGTGGAAGACTCGACAGGTTTTTGAGCCTGCCCTGAACATCAGGAGAAGCTGCCTGTTGCCTCCTCATTCACACTTTCCTACACACTCTGCTGCACTAATAATTGATTGCAGATGAATCCCTCTGATCTTCCTGCCCTGTTTTTGTGCCTTCATGTCTGTGTTGTGCCAGCCAGCCTGCTCTGCCTTTAATAAAGCAACTTTACCTAAGCAGAAAAGCTCGAGACACGAGGGTTAATTTACTGGCCTGTATTATTCATTGCATGAAAACAAATGGAGAATTTATATTAGGGGATTTCTACATGTCTGCGCTTGTCTACTGGTGATTTTATTTTTAACCTCAGCTATAAACCTCTTGTGCCTAGCCCCCACCTTTTTTTTTTTTTTAATCCCATCTCTCAGAATTTGGAATCTCGTCATCAACATCCCCCGCAGTTGTGTATATTACTGCACAAATAAAATAGGAGCTCTGGCTTGAGACCTTCTGGCTTCCTGGAACTAAAGTAGAAAATCCTAATTCAGTTGCTGTTCCTCCATGTTCCTAGCCTCTTCCCAGATCCCTTGCCCATCAACAGGCTCCCTGCCCCCTTTCTAAATGCCCTGCAGCATTAATCCATGTTCTCAGCAGGATCTGCCATTCATCATTTGGGACTCCTCACGTCTACAATGATTTAGTCTCCTGGGTGAGGCTATTGGGCCAACTCAGACCTGAGCATCAGAGCCCACTGCAGAGAAGCCCAGCCTGTGGAGAAGGGCAGAGCAGGACAGAACCAGGCCAGGGACAAAATGGCAGCAGGTTGAAATACTGTATTTTCACTGCAGCACAGGGCTGGCTTTTCAGTCTGAAGCAAGCTGCAGGTTCTCATTGTCTGTGCTGGTCCAGCAATTAAAAAGTGCCTCTGCTGTTCAGAGTTACAGTGAAATAGAAATGCTAATCCCTTTCCTTCATTGCCAACTGCTTCATGTACTGGTTTCTTTCTCCTCTACAGGCCAGCAGCCCACAGGATCTCCGCCTCTTCTATGAGAAAAACAAGATGCTGATGCCCAAGTAAGCATTTTTCCAGTGTCAATGTTTGTAGGCACTTGTTTACTCTGTGTTTACACCTGTCCTCGCATGCTCCTGGCTTGTCACTTGGGGAGGTGACTGAAATCTTTGGCCTCCTGCCTTTCCTCATTCCTTAAACCAGCAGTGGCGTGGCCCAGAGAAAGTCCAATGGCAGCAGATAGCCAGGGCTGGGGTGTTGTGTCTCTCTGTGCTCCCACATTGCAGAAATCCAGGACTGTCAGTGATTCCAAGAGCCAGCTAGAGATCCTGTTCCACACGTGGCTCCCTTGAGGCTGAGAGCCTCAGGAAGAACTCAAGGCAATTCTGGGATCGTGTGAGCAGCCAAACTGCAGCCTCTCCTGTAACCTGCCATACCTGACTGCAGATCACATTCCCATTTCTCACGTGTCAGGGCAACAACTGCTTGTGTCCATCCTGCTATTGGGGGAAATGCTATAACCTCCCTGGAAATGGACACTGCTGCAGTTTCCAGGGGGAAGAGAACTGCTCTCGTCCCAACGGGGTGTATGTTACCTCTGCTCAGTGCTGTGATTTGTCAGGGTATTTTGGATTTGTTGCTGTGGTCTTTCCTTTTGATTTCTGAGCTCTGAAAGTAGCAGCTCATGCTGGCTCTGAAAACCTCAGCCTGGTACAGAGACAGGACTGAAGTCCCAGATTATAGATCTAAAATCTGGATGGCCTTTTGTAACCAGAAATTTAACTCCCAGTTGGCAGGGCTGCTAATGAACCCATATATACAGGAAGTTAATTGGGTTGCTGTTGTTGGATTTTTCTTATCAGTTCAGACAGCTCCAAGAGATAACTGGAAGGAACTGTCAAGAAGCTGGAGCTCTTATCAATGACTTGTGATATGCAGTTATTTTCCCTTTAAGTGCTTCCTTTTTTGATTTGGGGAGAAGGCACAAATTTCTACCAGGATTACCTCTGGAGTATCTGGATTGAGCCAGAGGGTGTGATGGTGTAAAACACCTGAAAAGAAACAATTTAAAGCAAAAATGTGACTGCATAGTTGAAGCCAGTCTACATGAGCAGAAAGTAGAGAGTCTGTTTTTCTTACACAGCCCAAAACATAGCTGCTCACCTTTGAGGTAGCCCCTCTTACTAAGTGAAAAATTAATCCATAAAACTAATTAAAGCTTTCTTGTGTTGATATCCTTGCCCTGCTGTTGTTTGGCTCAAGGTGCAGGCGAGGGGAGAAATGAAACTCAGCTGTAAGAGGAGAGCATGTCTGTTCTTGTAGGGATTAGTCCTCCTTAGAGTCCTTCACACAGTCTGCATTTGCCATTTTCACTTAGCTGCACTTTTGAACTACCAAATTCTTCCAAAATTCAGATCCAACCCGATTGTTTTTCTCACTGTGGAACTCAGATCTGAACTGGCCTTTGTGTAAATGGCAATTTCCTCTTTCCAAAGTCAGTTTGTCTCTTTAACATGGGCTGCAATCTGTGCTATTCCTGAGCAAACGTGAATAAACTGCTTGAGCACCCTGCCAGCACACGATGAAACTCAAAACTACTCCAGAGAGCTCCTTCTCAGACTGCAGCAGTGCCAGGATTTGGGGCTATGCAGGCTGGCACACACTTCCTTGCCATGGCCAGGAATGGCTGGGGAAGCAGTTCCTGGCTGCCCTGCTGCTGCTGACAGGTGAGGAGGTGCTGTTCTGAGCATTCTGGGCAGCCCATGGCAGGAGAAGCCTGAAGGCCTCACGATTTTAATAGTGCTGATCTAAATCATTAACATTCATTGTGCTGGTTTGCATGGCAAAGCATATCCCAGGTCATGGGGACAAGGAGGCAGCTTTGCTGCTTGTGTTTAAAAAGATGGCCCTAGAAAATGATTCTGAAGGGTGGCAGAGCTTGATGCTTTGGACATGGGAGTTAAGAGGAGACAAACAGACATTAATCTGCACCCTCTTCATCTGTGTGGTGCCATCTGAAGTCCATGAGTTGATGTACCTGTTTTTTGGCTTTAAAACCGTACCAAGGCTAAATCATAGCTGGGAAATGGACTCATTTTGGATGAGAGCTTTATGTGTCACAGATAAATAAATGATGATGATGATAACACTGTAGGGCTGCAGGACTGCAGCACTAATGCATTTTTCAGGAGGCTGCTCGCTGTGGTATCTTTGGGTTATTCCATTACACAGTGTGCTTCCAAGGGACCCCTCTTTGGATGGGAGGCTCAAGCTGAGTCTCAGTCCAACTGTATCCCTTCCAGAGTCCTGGTGGCCTCCTCCTGTGTCAGCCTGAGAAGGTGCACAAAACCATTCTAGCATCAGGGATGGAAAGGCAACTCCTCCAGTACAAACAAGGATGAGGGGTGCTCGCCATCATTCTCTGTTCTTGGAATCGCCGGGTTCAAATTCCTGCCCCAGCAGGGCCTAGGGCTCCACAGAAAAATAACTGTGTGGTACTGAAAGGTGTAAACACATACCTAGCCTCCCATCTCCTGTTTCTCTGAACAAGAGTCTGGTAGCACCCTTTTCCCCCTCCACTATTTTTAGGTTAGCTTCTGTTTTACCCCTGTCTGTGGCAGGGTGTTTTGGTGATGGTATAGGAAGGGTTTTTTCTCCCAGCATTGGTTGGGCTTGGCCTCAGGGCAGTGACTGATGCCAGAGCCACGTGCAGAGCCACTGAGAGCTAAAATTACTGTGCTGGGCACACATGTCATTACCTCAGCTGACCCAGGGTGGGGAGAGGGGAGAGCCTGGCTGAGCATGGGGGCCATGTTGGGAACAGCCATGATAAACAGTTAACACTGAGAGGAGCTGCAACCACCCACGCTTCACTAGGACAGCTCTGCCCCAGCCCAAAGCCCCCAGCAGCATTTCTGGGGATGGAGGGAAGTCAGCAGAGCTGAATCCACTTATGCAAGAGCTGAACTCTGCTTTCCCTGCCTAATCCATTCATTTATTTCCTGCATTTTTCAATCTGTGGGGGTTATGAAGAGCTGCCCTGGCCTCTCCCCCATCTGTTTGTGGGGAGAGGGAGAGCACAGTCCTTTACCATGTCTTTTGTGTTTCAAAGGCTGTTGAAAATAATATTTTCTTCCTAACTATGCTGAAAAGTGAGGTAATAACTGCACAAATTTTAGCTTGCTGAGGTGGCACTCACATCTTAGTGGCCTTTGATTAATATATGCTGTACATCAAGGAAGCAAATAGACAAAGGTTACTTGCTAGTCTTACACAAGCTGCACTGAAAAATAAATGCCTTAATAAAATGGTAGTAATTGGCAATACATTTCACCACCAGTGTCTTAATTGGAAGCTTCCCCTTGGAAACTGCTTTGTTCTAGTGATCTTATTCCCATGAGAGCAAGTAGGAGTGATTTTATTTATTATGTGTGAAATACTGCAAGTGGAATGGGCTTAGCTGAGCACCAGAGGGATGGCACTGTGAAGGGAAGGATCTGCCTGTGCTCATGGGAGAGGCCACTAAAGCAAAATTAGCTGTAGCCTGAGCAATGACAGAGGGGAGTGAAAGCCAGAGACATTTCTGATCAGCCTCCCTCCAGTGAGCTCCTGGTGTTCCTGGCCCAGCAGGCATGGAGTGAGTTTGCATTTGCCAGTTGCCTTCCTGAATATGTAAAAGCAGTTTAAGTAGACCACAAGTCTCTTATTTTGCTTTTGTTTTCAATCCTAGCATCCCCAGGGAGACATCAAGCCACCTGAGGCAGCTCCTGCTGGGCCTTTTGCAGCGTAATCATAAGGACCGCATGGACTTTGGTAAGGCCTCCTTCCAATTTCGGTTCTGCTGCCTGTCTCTGTGTCTTTTGGCACTGCACAAGCCTCTCTGCTTTTGGCTAGTGCTAGGAGAAGCATCCAGACACCTGGATTTCACCTGTGCCTGGAGGCTTGCATAATCTTGGGGGGTTTAGTTTGTGTGCTGGAAAGGTCAGTGCTGATTTCAGTACAATTTTGTAAACCAAGGAGACTTGGCAGACCTTCAGCATGTGTTTGGTACTTGCATTCCCTGTCCTGGCTTCTGCTTTTATAACCCCTCTGAGCTGTGGTTAAGTGTGCTACTAGGTAAAATGTGTCTTGTGTATCTGTGCTTTTCTGGCACAGTTCCTTCCCAGAGCTGCAAGCTGCACTCATTTACTGAGCAATCCAGTCAGTACCCTCTGTTTCTCAGGGTTTGCTGTGATAATCTGAGCCAGGAGGTGCAGCTGCTTGCAGACCCTTCCCTCCTTCTCCAGTTTCTGTGGAAGGAAGCCCTGGTCCTTCCCAGGGCTCAAGCTGGCAGTCTCCAAGTCTTTGTCTCAGTCTCCTGACTTGGCTGACTTGAGGATTTCCTCTTTTGTCTTAATTCCTTCTAAACTGAGATCAATCATTGTGAGCCCAGTAGTTCTGACTTGGCAGCATCTCACAGATGTGTTTTAGCTGAGCTCAAAGGTCTGAAGAGCCTCCTAGGAAAGCTATGCCCTAGAGGAAAGCAGAGGTGGAGCCTTTCCTTGAATTGCTGAAAGGACCAGGTCATCTAAAGGCAAACACATCCTGTGTGTGTTCAGGATGCTGCTTTCTAGTCAGACTTGGGGTAAAATAGTTTGATATTTCTGGGGTTTGAGGGTTGGTTTTCTGTTAGGTTTTTGTTTATCTGCTCAGGTGGGTTGTTTCCTGCTGGGCAGCACATGTTATGTTGCACCCTCTGTTATTCTTCTGGATTAGAGATGCCAGGAGAGCCTTTCTGGGGATGTTAGGTAAGCAAGTATGGATTACCTGAGGTTGATCACAGTTACCCAGTGATGAATGCAAAGGACTGGTTCCTGGAGTGTAGAAGTGAGAGAATGAGCCTTTTGAAATTGAGTTGTTGAAGCTCCTGACAGACTGGCTTGGATAGAATCACCTGTCAGGGTTATTCCTGTAGATCTTTTATCTGGGCTCTGGATCTCTGCTTCTTCTATCATGCTGCCTGTGCATTTCAAAAGAAGGTATCTTTGGGGTTCTTGATTCCCTGCTGTCAGAAATTGTCTGGCAAACCTTTTTAGCCCTTGTAAGCTTGGGAGTAAAGTCCCTGTCTCAGCCTTGGAAATTTGAGACAGTAGATTTTGTTACCACTCTGGACAACAGTTACAGCATATCTTGCAGTACTGAGATTTTTCCTGTCCTTAATCACGTATTATCAATAAATTGGCATGTCCCCAGAGGAGAGGGTTTCCTGCTGTTCCTTGTTCCCTGAGACCCTCTGCTTGGAGATGTCACAGTGACCTCCACAGAGCTCCCCTGGGGCTCAGCTGAGTCACAGAACAGCAACTCATCAGCTTGAAACTCCATTTACTTGTGTGTCCCAGCTGCTGTTCTGCCAGGAGCTGATGCTCTCTGCAATCTCAAGATTATCTAGAGGAAAACCAGGAGGGTTTCAAGTTCCAAGTTTCCTGCTGATGATTACAAGCTGGGTTGTTTAAATTTTGCTTTGCAAGCACAGCTAATAAGCAGTTTGGAGCGGGGAGGGGGAAAAGTGAAAGAAATCATCATTTCCACCCCCTCAGTTGAGTCAGCTTGGCTGAGGGATGGTACCCTCCTCTAGTGCAGGAGGCTGAAAAAGAAGCAGGAAACTCCAGCAGCTGAGCAGCTCCCACAGGATGGGGATATTCTCTATCCACAGCAGATCTAATCTGTGAGATGCCAGCTTTCCCTGCCAAAGATTCATTCCCTGTCTTGGGCTAAGCTCCAGACCACTGCACTCTGGCATGGCCATGGCAAGGGGAGGCAGGGGAGATTGTTTAAGGTTAAAAAGCAGACAAACAAAAAAACTCAGTGACTACTTTCTGGAAAGCTCAGTCACCAAAGAGGAGCTGTTTACAGAAGAAGTTTGTAAACCTTGGGTGTTGCAACAGGAAATCCATTCTGGGAAAGGAGCTGAAGCTCAGTAATCAGTGTTGATCCATGGCTGACGCTCCCAAAAGACTGAGCTGCTGATTGTGATAGGAGAGGGCTCTGGCACAGAGCTGCAGTGAATCAGAGATGAAGGAGCTGGGAGAAGTGGCTACTTGTGAGGACATGCAGACATGTAGAGAGTGTTCAGCAAGCCAGGACAAAAGTTTGTCTTGGCCTGGATCTGTAGAATGAATTCTATAATGAGGGGAGGAAACAGTAGTTGTGTTTGATGTGTAAGGGAGGGAGTTCTGGGCTGTGGTTCTGGGGTGGCCCATGAAAAATGCATTTCTGCCCTCAGTGCATGATGGGTTTGGGTCTGTGTTCATGGAGGATCACTCAGTGGAAGTCTTTTTGTCCATCATTCCTATTCTGTGGAGTGAGTGGCAGTGCAGTGTGATAAACACAGCTCCCCTGGATCCCTACATTTAGGGTGATTCACCATCCTGATCAGCCAGGGATCCAATAATTTCCCATCCTTTTTTCATGAGCAGGTCCTGCATCAAGTCTCCAGCCTGTATTCTTGACCACTTCTTTATGCACCCACAATCACTCAGCTTCCATTGTTGCATGGAAAAATCACTGTATAACTCTCTAACTTCCTGTGCTTTATCTGCTTTGTAAACTTCTTACAGTCATTTTCTTTCACTGAGTCATTGTTCTTTATTTTTTTCAGATGAATTTTTCCATCACCCATTCTTGGATGCAAGTGCCTCTATGAAAAAATGTAAGTATTGCATTTTTGATTACAACTCTATTTGAACCATGGCCTGTCTTCCTTTGCTGTTAGTTCAAAAGGAAAGAAAAATACTGCTCTGTTTCCTTAGTTATTTAGGCAGGGATTCAATGTTTATTACTGTGTCGTGTCCAGATTTAGCCATCGATGTATTTAATTTTACTGAGATATCTTCAAAGGGATGATTGGGGGATATTTAGAAACCTAAAGCAGAAGCAAATGTAGCTTTGAAATGTATTCAGCTGCTTTGTGTGAAGCACTTGGCCAGTTGGGGTGCTTGTAGGCACACAGGATTATGCATCATGGTCTTGCTTTTCATCCTCACCTGTAGGACCATTCAGGCTAGTGAATGGTGAAGATGGGCACTCTTGGCCCTGCTTGCCAGAGTGGCTGTGCAAAAGCCAAATTTCATGGTTACCAAATCTTGTTTCATCATTTACATCGAAGTTCTTGATATATCTTGTTTTAGAAGGGTTGCATTTGGTACTCTGTGGGAGCTGGCCAAAACAAAGACAGATTTCCATTGCAGTTCTCTCTTCCTCCTTTTGATTCAAAACTTTGGAAAAGTTGCAGCCCATGTGTTATGGTTCAGAGGTTTGTTTTTGGTGGAAAACAATTCAGAATTGCTTCTTGTACATGGGGCATTGTAGTCCTCTGACCAGGAGACTTGGGTTAGTGGAATTGTGTATGGTTGTCTTCTCTGGAGGGATTCTCCTGGACATTAATCTCCTGAGTAAATGATAGCACCAAGAATCTTCATCAGTGACTAACTTTGGGTGTCCAGTGCAAGGTTTTAGGGGAACCACATCCAGCACAAACCCAGTTTCCCTCTTGGACGTGTGCCGTGGGTAGACACCTCTTGTCTGATACCCACATCACTCCTGACACTCTCTTGCTTTCCTGCTGCCAGAGCAGGACTTCTGAGTGATCCCTGATGAGATTTTACCTGTGCACTCAGGTGATCGTCCTGCGGGCAAGAAAAGGCGCTTCTGGTTTAGGGGTGCTTTGAAAGCAGCCAGGGCCCTGAACCCACCTGTGCCAGTGGGCTGTGGGGCCAGCCCTGGAACACGGGGCAGGAAAGGACTCTGGCCCTACAGGGCTGCTCCTAAGCCAGCCCAGCTCCTGGCTCCTGCTGCCCTGCGGCCATGTGGGAGAAGGCCTTTGGAGTCTGAGCCCCCTGTGGGCAGAAGATCTCCCCCTGAGGATGTTCTTGCACGCCCACCACCTCATCTCCTTCCTCCAGCCATCCCGCTGCTTCACTGGCCAGGGCAGCAGAAAACCCTGGAAAAACGGGAGAGGATTCTCCTGACCTGGCCCCGGTTTCCAACTTGTGCACACCTGCTGTGCAGGAACCAGGGGTGCCATTATGAGCAGGAGGCTGTAGCTCAGCCTTTGCCCCCAGCTGCACCAAGGTTAATGGTGTGGGGTCAAGGACCAAGGAAAAAAGCACCTTCACAGGCTGGTAAGGCCTCCAGACCTCTCTGCCACCCTGCTGATCCTCATCTGCAGACTTATGTCCACAGCCTGGAGTCCTCTCCAGGCAGGAGAGACTGCTACTGGTTTTGAAGACATGGGAGAAATATCAACCCATTGCTGGAGATGTTCAAGCTGTGGTGCACAGAAGTCTGCTAGTGAAGGAGAGAGTTCCTGTAGTCTGCTGTGAGGTCTCTGCTACTGCCAGATGCCAGTGATGGATTAGAGCCTCTGGGAAGTGTGCTGAAGAGCCTGGAGGAGGAAGGCTACCTGTGGTCTTTTTGATTTCTGATAGGAGAGAGAAGAGCCAGTGTGTCAGCCAAGGTCGGGTTATGGTGATCTCCATAAGAAAAACTCACCTGAGATTTATGGAATGCTGTCCAGCATGGCAGTGGCCTTCACCCTTGCACAGCTGTAGCTGAAGTGTGTCTTGGCAAGGCTACAGTTCAGAGGGTGGCTCCCCTGACTCTGTGTGCAGAGCTAGGCTGAGTCCAAAACCTTGCTGTGCTTCTTCATCTCAACATGTGGCTCAGCATCACGAGTGTAGGAAATACCAAGGAGAAGAGGAGCTGCATCTGAACCATGATGGTTGTGCTCAGACTGAATTAGAGCCCTCAGGCCTGCAGTGGAGAGCTGGGGAGGGAGCAGTGTGCCTCGTGTTCTTGCTCTCCTTGAGAGCTGATAATTAGCTACCACTAAGTGATTCACATCTGAGTTTTTTTAATATAGCGTAACTTTGGAATTCTGGAAAACTGTTGAGTCTTCAAATGTAGACAATTTTGAAGCTGCTAAGGCAAGGGGATCCTCTTGTTGAAATACATTTGCATGGTTTTTTTTTGAAGCATGCAATGCTTCAGCAAAATCTGGGTTTCTTCCAAAAAATCTTTCAATAAGACATTTCTGACAAGCTCCTCTTCTTCCCTGCTGTTTTGAGGGATGGTTGTTTTTGTATCCCTCCTCTCATCTCCCTCCCTGGAGACTGGGTTCAGGGCCCTTGGGCTTTGTTAACTAAGATGGTGTACTTTATTTTTTGTTTGTTTGTTTATTTATAATTTATTTTATATTGTGGGTTTTGTACCTGTGACTAAGCATGTACTTTAGATGTGTAAAAATTTATTAATAAAGTCTGTAAAATGCTGTGTCTAGTCAGACTGTCGTCTGTCTGTAGCCAGGTCTGATCAGCATATGGTATGGGGCCATGTGTTCCAGTAATAAGACATGAGAAGGCATAATTAGATGCTTGTGCAAGTCTTCTCTCAGTAAACACATTGTAATTGGTACCCGTGCAGAATATTTTGGAGGTTTTTCTGCTCCTGCCTTTAATGAATGAGAAGCTGCTGCCTCCTTGTCTGAGTTAAGAGAGCATGAAAGGTGAGCAGTTATGGTTCAGAAGTGCACAGGTGCTTCAGTGTCTGAAATACCTGTCAGGCTTAGCTTGACTTTTGCCATCTTTTTAATCTTATTGTACATAAAACACTCAGGTGAAAACTAGCAAAAAAATCCCCGTGACTTTTGCATATAAAAGCAATTAATGCTGCAGACTTTTAAACTCTAAAAAGCAGCTTATTTGGGCAAGTCCTTTCAGAGTTGGCACTCAAACTTTATTGCCTTGTCAGAAATTGCAATTAAGGAACTTTTTGTTGAGTGGTTTTGATTGAATCCAGTTAATCAGAAAAGTGCATCTCTCCAGTGTATGTAGAACTCAGATTCCAAATAAAGCTTTTCTATAAAACTTGAGGGTTGGATATTTTTAGGCCAACTGAGCCCCTGGTAGGATGATGTGTCAGAAGTTATTTTTATAAGTATAGGATCCAGTATCAGGATCCACACAGCTGGAGCACAGGCTTGCCTTTATGTCTCCCAGCTCTCCCATTTTGAAACCAGTTGGCATTGGTTACACAATGTGCAGGATGACTGTTTTGTTGCTGGAGCAAGTTGGAGAGGACAATTATGAAAACAGACTTATTTACATTACAATTACAATCCAGCAATTTCTGGATTTGGGTGGGGGCCTGCCTACAATTCATGTTAACATTCCCCACATTCAGACTCAACTGAAAACATGATGAGCCAAGTGTTTGCACCCTTTTTAATTTTGAACTGGGAGTGCCTGGGTGTGTGGAGGAGATGGAAGCAGGCGTCTCTCTTTCAAGCTGGCCTACATGGCTGACACTGAAAAATGCCCCAGCAGGGATGTGGAGGTCAGGGAGGGTTTGTCAGAGCCAAACCTCATGGTTCTACATGCATCAAAGTCTGTTTGGAGTGTCAGGACCTTCTGAGTTGGAGCTCACAGTGTTACAGTGGGAATTTGGGGAGTTCAAAGGGATTTAAATCCGAACAGTGATTAATAGAGGCTGTATCTAAAGGAGTGCTTCGTGCAGCTGAGTTTGAGTTTCAGATTATAATGGCAGAGTCTGCCAGCTTGTCTTCCCTCCTGATTAATGAAAAGCTGTCTGAAGCAAATAGTCAAAAATAGAAGTGTCTCAATTCTAGCCAGGTTTAAATCAATAATCACAGAACCAAAATAGACTGGAGGGGACCTTGTGAGAGAACTGGAATGACTCTAACAAAAATGCTAATTCCAGGAAAAATGAGTGGTGATGCAAGTCTTGCAGCAGGCATGTGTGGATACAGTAGAGAATTCACTTATCTTTATTTTAAAAGCACCCTTCCATAACAGGAAGGGCTGGCTGTACACGGGTGAATAGTTCTGTAGCAGCTGGCAGGATAAACCAGGGGAAGACCTTTTTTCCCCTCCTTTCTAGTATTAAATCTATAGGGAACATCCCAGGGATTGCTCTGCAGGCTCTCTAGCACTGTGGAGATCAAAAGCAATGTGATAGAGGCAAGACAGAGCTCTTCATTTTACAGGCAAGTTCTCAGGCCTCTGTGTGTGTTCCCTGAGCATGGAAGGGGAGGGGAGGCAGCTGTGCTGACTGAGTGGCTCTCCATGCCAAGCCCCTGACCGACCTCCCAGAACACCCATCCTCAGGGTACCTCCATCCCTGCTGCTGTACAGGAGCCAGGGCAGTGTGTTACAACAGCACAGCCCATCAAGGGCACAAAATCTAGTGCAGAATAGATGCAGAAGTTAAAAAGTGCGTCCAGCCCCCTGCTGCCATCCCACTGCGGATTTCTACTCGTTAATGTTGCCAAAGGCTGGAGATCACTGTGACCCTGCCTAAACTGTTAAAAGTGGTCAGTTACTTAGATTAAAATATATATTTTAGGTCTACACTGCTTTGGCTTCTCTTTCCTATTGTTGGATCTTGTTACATCTCTCTCAGACTGAGGAATTCAGTGTCTCAGTGATTGCTCTCTTTGTGATAAAAGACTCTGGTCCAGTTATCCTTTAACCTTGTTTGATAGGCTACATGGAAAGACTTCCTAAAGCCTTTTATTAAAAGACATATTTTCCCATTTTTTTATCATTAGAACACTGTTTCAACAGTTAATTGCAGAGAGATGGACTTTTATTTTTCTAGCCTGTTAGATAGACTAAGTACTTTGTAGTATCTAATGGGATTAATGACAGAGGTAGTTTTACTTCAGACAGAAGCATTCTTCTTTTAGGTGTTATTAATCTCCCTTGTATTAGGTAGGGAGTCATTAGCACAGGTTCTGTAAAAGCAGAAATTTGATAGAAGGTGCTAATTCTCTGCCAGCATAATGGAAGAGCAGCAAAGTGTTCCTCTCCTCAATTAAGCATTGTCTCTGATCTGTATCTTAAGTCATTCAAATACCAAAATGGTTCCAGTGTAAAATCTGACTTCAGGTTGCCTTGAAGTGGGGATTTTGGGCTCTTCTGTGCTGTTCAGTCTTGTGCAGGTGGATTGGGGAATTTGAACCACTAACTACTTCAAAGTCCTTTGAAGAGCCATTGTTACCTTTGACTGTCTCCCTGCTTGGCTGAGCTGAGCTCTTCTGTTATTTACTGAACCTCACTTGCATAAGTCATTAGAGTTAAATATTCTTTCCTCCTGTGATGCCTTAGTCATCTTTTCTGCCTGAAGGTCAGTGCTAACCAGGCCTTTCAGTGGAAGCTTTAGGCCTTGTGAGGGTTACAAAGACCAATGCAACAATGATGTGAATAAAATCAGCAGTTCCTCTACTGAACAATAAACATAAAGGGAAGGGATGCAGGGATGGCCTGTGCTGTGGAAACAATTTCTGTACAAAGATACTAAATGACCAAAACCTGTTTAACTTGCAGAAGTGACCAGGTTGAGCTATAGAAAGCAATGCACTATTTCCCTGAGTAAAAACCCCCTTGAGGGTTTTTTGTTGGGTTTTGGGTTTTTGCTAGGAACATGTGGCCTGGGATGCCTGAGTGGCTGTTTGGACAGCAAACACATAGGCTTTGAGTAGGCTTGTGTTTAACTTGGCACACACCTCCCAATATTTGATGTATGTGTGCCAAGCCAGGAGGTCTCATGAAGAAGAATCTGTCAGGGTATGGCCTAGCTCCTGGCTGCTGCCCCAGACATGAGCACCTCCATTCACTTTTCTGTTTCTCTTTCTCTGAATTTGCAAAGATGCTTTGGAGGCTCTTTAGGGCAAAAACCATCTTGCTGCTTGGGTAGGTCAGTGGTTGAGTGGGCACCTGCCCTTGGTCAGGAATTCTTGGACATGTGAAAGGAGTGGATGGCTGTGAATCACATAACTGAACAGAATGCTGATTTTCTTTTGTTCTCCTTTAACTGACCATATATGATACATGAGATATGTGATGGTGCATGAGATAAAACTGATGGGAAAAGATGAAGAAGACTTTTTAGTTTTGCTTGATTTTGATTTAACCACTTCTTTTGTTTTGTCTTTTGCTGGTTTTAGCTGCTTCCGTGCCAATGCCTTCTTATCCCAGTTCTGGCTCTGGTAGTTCCTCTAGCAGCTCATCCACTTCCCATCTGGCATCACCTCCTGTAAGTACAGCTCAGAGGATGCACTGTTTGTGTTCATGGTTTTTCTGCTTGTGTGTTTGAAGTGAGGTCTCTGCTTTTGCACTCTCCTGGTGCAAGTCACTGAACTCTGTAGTTCTGACTGGGCTTGGTGCAGTGTTCTCTCCAGTTTGAGAGTCTGGATCCTGAAGGTTGCCTTACTCTCCCCAAGACATATTTCAGTGTGCCATTGCCTGTTGGATGAAAAGCCTTTATGAAAGAGGTTGGTAGGAAGTACACTAGCCTGTCTTGGCAGAGATGGAAAGCTCCTTGGAACCCAAACCAGGGTACAGCTCTGCTTCCTTGGCTGCAGGTTCTGTGTGTTCAAGCAAAGTCTCTGCAGCCTGACAGTATATCCACCTCCTTCTGGCCAGCATGTCCAGGCACCACAGAGGGACATTCAGCAAAGCTGTTTGCTCAGACCAGACCTACCACAGGCCAGTGGTCTCATGAAAGATGATCTGAACTGATGGGTTTTCTCTCTGGTTACCCAAAACAGTGAAAACTTTTCTGGAGGGCAGAATATTTAAGTGACCAGTGAAGTGACATTCCTCCAGCTTGCTGAACTGAAAGGTTGTTTTTGAAGGCTCTTGGTGAAAGCTGCCTTTGCCTTAGAATTCAGAAATGCTGGTGGTGTGATTGGTAAGGGAAGGGAGAAGGATTGAACTTTTTCCTCCCTGGCATGACTGCTTTTTTGCTCTGTTCTGAGTTTTCCTGGGCCAAAGTATCTCAATTTGGTATGGGAAAGGCTGAGGGGCACCCTCAGAAGTTGATGGAGGTGCTCATGATGTGAGCTGGACAGAGCAGACAGGTCTGCTCCCCTCTGAATGTTTCCTGTTTCCCTGAGAGCTTCCTCCCTCCAGCCTGAAGTAGAGGGTGGGTGGCTGGGGCCCTCCTGGCCATAAGACTCCAGGAATGAGCAGATGGTGTGAAAAGCAGACTCACTCTCCTGAACTTTCCTGGTCTGGTACAGAATCACTGCCAGACTGGGAGGGGGTCCCATGTTAGAGGTTTACTGCACCTCTCCTGCTCTGCCCTTGGAGGTTTTGCTGATGGAGGTGTGCTGGCTCAGTCTGGGAAAAATGCCACGTCTGCAGGGCAGAGTTTGCAGATTGGGTGGAAAAGAGACAACTTTGACAGCTGGAAAATTCCTTCTGCCTGTGTGTACTGTGTGTGCAGAGAGGGAGTCCCCACTGGTGCAGCAGGAGAGTCTCTGGAGGGTGAGCAAGGTCTTAATGAGGTCCAAGTGAAAGCTGCTTCAAGTCTTTCTCAGCCTGGAAATGCATTAGGATAAAGATTGTGATCTGCTCTGTGGGCAGTTCAGCTGCCTTAAAGCTTTCTTAAACCATCCAGCCTCCTCCATCTGTCTGCAATGTGAGAGGATTGTGGGGCTAGTCATCATTTAGCTGAAGGAAGCAGGGAAATGAGACTTTTTAGGGACTGTCCTGCCTCTGACAGCTGTGAGCTGTTTATCTGCTGAAAGTTCAATCTCTTTTGGGCCTTTCTTTAGCTCCTTAGCAGCAGTACAGCAAAACAGGGTGGTCTTGAAAGTTCAGGAACCCTTATCTCTGTGTTACCAAGTGCTGCAAAAGCACAAATAGAAACCAGATGGTTCTGTGTTTAAGAACAAAACAGAAAAAACATAACCCTAAAGAGCAACCAAAAGGATCTCTGAAAGTTCCTCTCGTGTTCCCAGCCATACTAAAGTGAGTTGGTAGAAAATGTGTGGTTGATCCAGAAAACCTCAGCAGAGGGATGCAATACCTCAAGTGAATTTTTCTTATCTATGGAGCATCAGACTCACTGGAAGTATGTTTTGTGTAACAAAAGATGCACTGTTCTGACAGGGACATAAAAGGCTGTTCCTTTCCAGCAAACTGAACAGCTGCTTCTGGCAAACCATCAGCCCTGGTTTATCAGCAGAATGTTGTTTGTAGCCTTGTACAGCTCAGTTTAAAGGATGGAGCAGAATGATGAAGTAGCTGTGCTGAAGCCAGTGTTTGTTTTCTCCTTGATTTAGCAGTCCCTTGGAGAGATGCAGCAGCAGCTGCAGGAGAAGGCACTGGCATCTCCTACCCAGGATTCTCCCGGGTTTCTGCATGGATCCAAGGACTCTGCAGGAAGCAGCAGCAAGAATTCCTCCTGTGACACAGATGACTTTGTCATGGTCCCAGCACAGTTCTCAAGTAAGGTGGTTTCTGAAAATGCAGGTGTTCTGAGCAGAGGGGGATGTGGATGTTGAGGACAGATATTGGAAAGTTGAAAGAGTGATTAAACTTCTTTATTTTGACTGAATAGTAGGAATGGTTTTGTTTTCAAGCTGGCAGAGACATTTGGCTCACTGGCTAGTTTCATAGGATATTTTGTAATTAACTTTAAAGTCAGGATTTGAGAGTAAAGATTACTTGAGGACCTCAAAAAGAGATAGAACCTGGAAATCCAGCTGGAGAAGAAGATAAATAGGCTCACAGGGAAAAGTCTCTCTCTCACAGAAGCTTTTACCTTGTTATCCTCTCTTCAGTTTCACTCAGCAGCACAATCCAAGACTGATTTCAGCCAGCAAGCTGGATTTTACACTTGAAAAAAAATCCCTGAGAAAAAATAAAATATGTTGGTTTTTGTCAAATACTTAAAATTTAATTTTAGTACCTTTATATGTTTATACTTTGATAGGACCTGCTTGAAAATACAGATGTACATAGAACCAGGGCCTCAGTTCAGCCACATGCCTAAGTGTGTCCATGCACAAGTCCTTGCTTAACCAGCAGAAGGAAATTGTTCAGCCTTGCCCATGTGTGTGATGCTTTGCTGAGTTGGAACCTGGAGATAAATGCTGTGATTCCTCCTTTCACAATTGCACCACTTGTATTAAAGCAAGAATTTGGAGGGGTAATCTCTGGGAGATCTCTGCAATCCTTATGATAAGGAGGAGCTTGTGTTTTCCCTGGAATCAGTGGTGGGACCAGTACACACTTGCCTGGTGCTGGTCATGTTCCCAGTGTCAGATGTTTGTGTATCCAGCTCCCAGCTCATTTGGCTGCCCTGGATTTCTGCCACAGAGGA
Organism: Polioptila caerulea; assembly: GCA_013397295.1. Classification (NCBI taxonomy): domain Eukaryota; kingdom Metazoa; phylum Chordata; class Aves; order Passeriformes; family Certhiidae; genus Polioptila; species Polioptila caerulea. The sequence continues at coordinate 372,344 of VYXF01001449.1, forward strand.
CAGGATGTTCCAAAGCACTGAGTGTCTTGTACCACTTCTACACAGCAGCCAGTGACTTGCACCAAGTGGACATGGACCCGTTGCCTCAAATGATTATCAGGTTTTGTCCCCCTTCCAAAAGGACTTGCTTTCAGCCTAAATTTTCAAAACTTGAGGGTGTAAGGATCAGCAGCATCCACCATGAATTTCAGCTTCAGCCCACATGTGGTTTGCAAAACACTGACTTCAGGAACAACTCAGCAGGGCTTGGAGGAGCAGGAAATTCTACACAAAATCTCAATTGCTATGAATGTATAAAGACTTTTAAGAAAATTATCTTGAATTAATCTGTTTCTGCACTTCCTTGGCCCTCAGGTGATTTAACTGCTGAAGCTGCAGGAGGGAAACCAATCCAGGACAGCCTGATGTACAGTGGGTAAGACCATCAAGGCACCTGAAATTATCCAGCCACTGGAGCCTGCTGGCTGTTTGGGACTGTGGGGTTCTGGTGGATGGGAGGGAAGATGTTCCTGAGTCAGCTTTGTTTTCAGGGATAGCTGTCACCTGCCTGGTTCTGACCATTTTCAGTTTCATGTGGTGGGAGCAGGATGACAGTCCCCAGAGCTCCCAGAGATGAGGTGCTGGGCAGACACAGCTCTGTTGCTGTGCTTTGTAGGAGGGAGACAGAGTTGGTTCCCAGGCTCTGACAGCTGAGTTCTTTCTGTTTTCCTCAGGAGTTCCCTGGTGACTTCAGCAGGCTTGGAAAGCCAGGGAAGGACACCATCTCCATCACCCCCATACAGCAGCTCTCCAAGCCCATCTGGGTAAGAAAAACTGTTTGGTGGTGTCTATGCAACACTGAATAATTGAACTCCCATTGACTTCCAGGGGGGATTTTACTGCTCTTGGTGTGCTGGGCAAGATCCACATCTCCTCTTAATTAATGGGTGACAACAAACACCCAGGAGAAACTCCCCAGCCGTGGGCACTGATCAGTCCCGACTGCTGAGCCTGTCTCTCCCTCTTCTGGCTCTCAGGAGGGGCTAGGAGAGAACACAGGGGAGCTGGAATTAACTCTGTTCCCTCAGGGGTTGGGATTGTTCTCAAGCAGAACGTAAATGTACTCCCCTGGCATGTGTGTCCTGCTCATCCCCCAGTGCCCAGCCCTCAGAGGTGGGGAGAATTCCAGCTAAAGACCCTTGTTTCTAATTCATGCTGTGAATTAGAGCACAACACTTTATCCAAGGCTGAAGTTATGATGGACTTGAGTTACTGGACAAGTGTGGGGGCATGTTGCTCATCTCTCCTTGCTGTTGAAGGACAGATGTGGGCCTGCTTAGCTGTTTGTGGTTTGTTGAAAAGCTCCTTGTGCTGTGTCTCTGTAAAGTAATGCTGGTACTGGACCTTGTTTACTAATGGAGGATGCAGGACGAGGCAGAACATGTGGAAACAGGCGTGGCCATGGATATCATTCCAACTAAACCAGTTGCTCTAAACTCAGTTTTGGCCTTTAGAAGTGTTGTAGGTGACAGGTGCCCACACAGTAACAGCACCAGCTGCCCAGTGGGGCCAGACACTTTTGTGTTCCGAAGGTGTTAATGGTGTGTGGAAGGTGATCCCCTTGACTCTGGGCCCTGAAGCTTTAGGGTATTTGCTTAGCTTGCAGGGAACTGCTGGTGTTGCTTCTCATCTTGTTCTTGCCTGCTGGGGAAGCAGGACAGCTTTCATCTTCTGTTCTGTCAATATGGCACCTGTCAGGGGAGGGTGGTTTAAGGGGATTTCACACTGGGAGATGGATGACCCGAAAATCTTTTTTAAGAAGAAAATATAGTCCCAGGCTGTGTGTTGAACACATTTGTCACATGAACAGAGCCCAGAAAATGACAAAACATAGCCTCAAAGCATACAAATTTAACAGAGAATAATATAGCTCAGAGCCTAGCTGACGTGATCAGATTAATTGGCAAGCGTGTACCACAGTGTGGAGTTTAATTGCATGAGGCTTCTTGTGCCATCGCCTGCTAAGCTTTTTAACAGCTTATTCCTTAACTGATTCCTTTGCATTCTGGAGATCAGTCTCTGTTAAAGGATTTGGCCTTGCTTCTGGGCAGCAGTGAGGAGAAATTCATGGAAGTTGGCCACAAATGCTGTCCACTTCTCACTGTTCACCAAACTGGCCTCATCATTTTCTGGTGCATCCCAGGGTGGCCAGTCAGTGCCAGAGGCTTTGATCTAAACATATTTCCACTTTTACTGTCTTTCCTACTCATTCCCAGCAGCTTCCGTGGAGCAGATGCCAAACCCCCTAGTGCTACTTCCCACTTTTCTGTCTGCCTTGAAGTAACACTGAAAAGCTCATTTCTGTGCTGTTCAGGGTGGGGAGTAAGACATCAGTAATGAAGGACTGAAGCAGTCACTCTGAGTCCAGAGGGTGCTCTTTGTCCTGTCCCTGAAAGTGCTCAGGGCTGGTGCCACCCAGGTGTGCCCTCACTGGGTTTCAGTGCCCTTCCCTCTGGATGGCACAAGACCTGTTGGTTCAGCATTTGGCTCCACTGGTGCAGGGGACTCCTGGTTTTCCCTCTGCCTGCTCACTTGGAAGCAGCAGTTCTCCCTTCCATGTGTGTGTGGCTCCAGGCTAGCAAGCAGTGCTGGCTGCAGTCCAACTGGGACAGAAAGCAAGGGCTGTTTCTGAGTGGCCAGCAGTGGTTTTCCACAGGATGTCATGGTACACTCTAGGACAACTCTCCTTGCTCTTAATTAAGAGATTAAGAACTGGGAAGAATTAAAACATGCCAATAGTTGATCCTTTTTTTAATTTTTTTTGAACGCTTCCTTGAAGATGCCTAGTAAGTCTAATGAAAGGCAATCTCTTGGATGTACCCTACAGCACCAGATTTAATACCATTTTCAAAGAGCTTTTAATCACTGCCAGGTAGTTAAACTCCCTGTCCCAGCTTTATCTCTGAGACTTTTCAGGTTTATGGGCAATTGCATTCTTTAGGGCTTGAGGCCAGTTAGCAGGTTTAGTGTCTGTCACCTCATTTGGATAATTTCCTTTGCAACTTGCATGATGTGAAGGAAATAAAGACTTGATACAACTCTTGGGGAGAGGGAGGATCCTTTTACCCAAGAACTTCTTTTCTGATAGAGAATTTTGACCAGATAGAAAAGATTGCATTTGAAATGCACGTTCAAAGTGAGTACAAGGTTTCACGTGAACCTTCGGATTTCTTGCTAAAGCTTTGTTTTGTTTATGTCTGTCACAACACCATGTTTTATACTCAAGGAAGGCAGATATATCAAAGCCTTACCTTTTGGCTTAGCCACTGGAAACCTTGAATGCCTTTATTTTATTGTGTGTCAGTGAAGAATCAAGACAAATAGGAAATTAGGAGTCTGTTTTCTTGGTGGAAGGAATAAGAGCACACAAGGAAGAATATATGGAACTTTAAAAGGTTGAGAGAGGAATTAAAAGATCGGAATCATTTGATCATTCAGCTTGAGGAAAGATCTCTTCCAGTTATTTGGCTCTCCTGTGATGGAGGAGTGTCTTCATAGGCACTATATAGAGATCTGCAGACACTTTACTGCAGACCAACTTCGCTCAGTGCTGTCACCATAAACCACAGAATGCTGACCTTCCTCAAAACAGAAATTCTGGTAATGGGACTCTGAACTGCCAAATAAGTCACAAACTCTTCTTTCTTCCCCTGAGTACACACATGTGTTCCTGCTGAATTAAATGTATCCTTTCATGTCATGTAAAATATTTCCATTTCAAGTGCTAGACCCCAAGGAGTGATGCTTCCAGCTTGTCAGGGGCAGACCCAGGTGTGTGTCCTCAATTAACAATGAGGGAGACTGCAGAAGCCTTCATTACCAATAAAATCTTCCTGTAATTGTTCAACATCCCTGCAATTGGTGTTGGCAGTTGTAAATAGCATTGCCATGGCAATTAATCCCAGAATTCTGGGGCCTTTGGGAAAAGACTTTAGGCAGCTACTTTGTTAAATGTGGTATTTGCATGGGTTTTGTATAGCATGGTTTGTGTGCAGCCTGGTGGACAGGCCAAGAGTAACCTGGGGGATCAGGTATCAGACAGGAGCCAATTCACCTGCTTGGATGGAAGGAGCCTGAAATTTGCAGAATGGACTTGTCCCATTTTGTATGTGTGGTATTCTGTCTTGTTCTTGGTGGGTATATACATACCAGCTCCTGTCCCCCAGATTTGTTTTCTCCTGAGTTGCCCTCTCCACCCTGTGGTTAACTTGCCAGTACTCTGATCTGCACCACTGCATTCCCTTCATGGTGTGAGACTTCCACGGGGATGCTGTGGCTGCAGCAGTGCCCCTGCAGGAATCAGTCACCAGTAGCTCTTGTCAGCAGGGTCTGTGCTGGTGTCCTTTGTGAGCCATGCATGTTTAGCCCCTGCTCAGTGCTGTGTGCTTGGCTGTGGGTCTGAGCTGTTGGAAACTAGGCCAGCCATGGCCTGAAATAGCAGGGCTCTGCTTTTCCTGGAGGGAGTGGTGCACTTGGGAGTACGTTTTAACATCAGGCTGTGGGTGGGAATGGTGCTGGAGGAAAGGTGCCTGTTTTCAGGAGATGTGTGGTGCCACTTCCCTTGGATCTGACTGTGAACCACCTCCCAGTGCAAACCCACAGCCTCAGAGCAGCCCAGGGGACACTCCCTGCGTGCAGTTGCTTCCTGAAGATACAATCTCCAATTACCTGGTTGAAGGCCCAGCCCTTACAGGAGGTTGTCTCTGTGTGTCTCCTTTCCACAGCCGGCCAGGGCAGTTCTCCAGCAGCAAGTACGGACACTCCGTGCCCATCCCAGTCCCCACACAAATCCACAACTACCGTCGGATCGAGCAGAACCTGCAGTCTCCCAATCCATTCTCCTCTCCCCGGTAAGTGCTGGGGCTGGGGCCAGGGGATCTGTCCACAAACTGCTTTACACTTTGCTTTCTGTACCTCTGTACATTTCCCTGTGTGTTGGGCTCTCCCCCTCGCTCTAGGGAGCCAGTGTGGTGCGTTTGGGGGTGTTTTTGTGGTGGTGTTGAGAATTATTTGTTAGCACTCTAAATTTTGCCTGTGTGTGAGAAAGCTCCTGTCAGCTCAGAGTGAAGGCTGAGCCACTTTGAGTCTGACAGCTTTTCCCATGCCAGCTATGGATTGGGTGTCCAAGTGTCCAGGCAGAGAGAACCATCCATCTGGCAGATGCCTTTATAAAAGGAAAATTTGAGATAAACAACTGAAATGGATGGGGCTGCAGAACCTACCTGACTTTACCTTAATTGGTTCCTGTAGCCAGTCATGCCATAGATGATGTGTTGTGCACGAGTTGCATATTAATGCGGTTGTGCAGCCAGGACTGAGTAAATCATGAGCAATTTATGCCTGTGAGGCAGAGCATGTTTTCTGAAGGCTGGCAGGAAGACCCTGATGCCAAGTCTGCAGCAGCCAGCTGACCTTCTGAGTGCAGAGGTAATGCCTGGTACATCCAAGACATGTAGGGCTTCTATCTCTTCTCACGTATTTTTGCTGGCAGCAGCAGCCCAGGTCATAGACTGATGGGAAGGAGACCAACACAGGATTTTAAGCAGCTTGTGCAACAGGGGCACTCAAATAGAAGTGTCTAGGAGGTGTCATGGCTTTTCTAGGATGAGTTGTGTTGGTATCTGGATTAGTTAAAGTTTAGATTTCGAAAGTAGGGTAATACCTATGTCAGCCTAAGTTTGGGCTTCAGCCAGCCTAATTCAGGATAAGGCTTATTTGAAGTGGACCCAGAAGCAGAGACACAATGTGCTGATATTGATCAGGGATAGGGATTAGCAGAAGGCTTGGTCTGTGCCACTGTAACTTTACTACTGTTTTATGCTATTGTTTTTGAGCATGTGGCAGGTTTTGTGGTAAACTCAGTACTGTTTCCTACGTGCCTTGTGCTTTTGACAGCAAAACCTGTGGGCACTGTTGGTTTTGGACCACACCAGTCCTGGTTATCCCTGTGAGGTACGAAGAGAGCTCTGGAGAAGGTGCTGTGTCAACCCCAGACCTGGTGATGGGCTGCTGAGCTCGGCTCACAGCCCACAGCTACAGTCAGGGAGCAAACAGCCAGTTGGGCTCCTTTTAGTCACCTCTGTGTAATGCTGAGATTGGCATGTCCCTGCACAGGAACTCGAGGAATGGGCCCAATCAGGGTGACTCACAGGCTGCTTTTAGCATCTTCTCAGCATCTCTGGCGTCATGTTTTTTCTGCCCCAGGAAGCCATACTTATCTCTGGCCATCACTTCCTCTAATCAGCAGGTTCAGTAGACACCCTTCAGGAATGGCAGGAGAAAACTCCACCAGGCATTCAGTGTGTGATTCCACTTTTCCATCGGGTGTATCAGGCAGGCCACTGCTGCTGAGTGCTGAGTCACGTTTGCTGAGTCATTTGATTGCAAACCCTGACGTACACTCTGGTGTCTGAGAAATGTCCCCCTGTCACCTGACTGGCTGCTGTGTGTGTGCCCCTCTGGTGTGGTTGTGGACAGATGTGTGGCTTGGTGAGGTGCTAATTAGGTGTGTGTGCCTCTGCCCACATCACCTGTCCTGCTCATCTGCTGGCTTACCCTGGGTCTCATTTGGCATTCCACATCTTCCAGCAGCAGTCACCTGGTGGTTTTGGAACTCTACAAGTTCCTGATAGATAAAATTCAGCCTTCTGCATGGCTCATGGTCTGGAGAATTAAAAACATGGCAGGGCAATACTTTCTGCCTCTGAATATCTAGGTATCTTCTCACATTTCTCTTTGGAAATTCATTTTGCTTCAGGGACAGGCACTTGATGAGCATTAGCCTCTGAATCTGGAGCAACCTGAAGAGAAGTGATTTTTAGGTTAAAATTTTCAAGTATTTCCTTTTTCCCAAGCATGTGATTATAGCATGGATTTACTTGGCTGCAGAATGTGGTAACACATTGCATAGGGGCAGAGAGCTCGGCAGATCAACTACTCAACTATCCCAACTACCGAAATAGATTTATTTTTTAAAATGTGTTTTATTTTCTGAAATGTGGCATAAAGTGAAATAGACACCTAGAAGTGTTGTTGAGTAGATTTACTGACAGTTCATCAGGATGTTTCTGCCATTCCTGGCACTGCTGAAACCCTCATCCTTTGTTCCTTCTGTTCAGATACATGAGGGCAGTTAAATGCAGCATCCCTGGCAGGGCAGGCAGGATGCCTTAGTGACAGCATCTTTCAGTGGCTCAAGCATGGAGGGTTTTTTTCAGCACTCATTGATTCCTGTCCAGAAAACCACCTTCTAGTTGAGACTAATGTTCTTTTAACAAGAGAAAAAATGTTTCCAGATTGAGAATAGAGTGAAGGACTTGATGAAAAGACTGTGTTCTCATGTAGAGGAGTGTAATGGGAATCTTGGTGAAGGAGCCTGCAGATGCAGAATGGCATTCAATTTAGGTTGTGTGTTCTTAATGATGGTGAAAGGATTAACATATTGAGAAATAATTAATATGCAATAATCCCGTCTCTCTCCAGACTGATGGTGTGGATGTACTCACTTTCCCACTACTTCCCTCTTCTGTTTCGTTTTAGCACTGGCTAATACTCAAGGTTCCTGCATGTGTGGGCTTTACAAATTAATTTTAACTCACTAAGCTGAGCCTTCACAAGGAGTTGAAGGTGTTTAGACAGGAAATTCTGACTGTCCAGCCCAAAAACCCAAATTCCCCTGGGTAGTTGTGAAGTGTTTCAGATCTGACAGCCACAGACTGTTGTGTTTTGCTGTTTTGTTCTGTAGCTCCTGATTTGAGTCTAAGCTCTGTGGCACAGCAGTGCCTTGGCACACTTTACCTGGACACTGAGCACTGAACTTTCTGCCTAAAGGCTGTTTTGACTGAAGGGCAGTGGCTCAGCACAGGAGGCACACTTGAATAAAGCCCTCTCAGGGCATTCTAGAGACACTGCCTACCATAAACATCTTGGACATGGCAAGATAGGAAACTCTGCCTTGTTCAAGACTGATGTAGATACCTGCAAGCATCTGAAGTGTCTCTGAAAAATTACTGTCATTCTTACAGCTAAGCTAACCTCAATTGTTCTTTTCATTTATTTGAATTGAAACTCTTGAGAACAAGGATTATCATCTTAGTTTGTTTTGGTGTAGTCCTTGAACAGTGGGATTTTGATCCAGGATAAATAGTGATGAAGCTCTGCTGTTGTGGGAGTAACTGTGTGTGTGTTGGGTGATGCTGTTCTCCTTCCTCATCTCTGCTGGCCTCTGGAGTAACCTGTGTGCTGCTCTTGTATCCTGTAAGGTCTGGTACAGTCCGGAGGTCCAGCAGCACAAGTCCTCTTGGTTTTCCCAAAACTGGTGCTTCCCCTCCATATCCTGGAGAGCATGGATCCGTGCCCAGCACTAAAAAGCTCTCCTTTGGTGGTGCCAAGCCGTTCATGCCATCACCACAAGGTAAGATGTCATCTGGCACGTTGCTGTCCTAATAAAATCATTTGCCTCTTTCCTATAAAGAGGGGGGTTTTGACCAGCTGTAGCTGCCAGGTAGTAGAGAGTTCAGATTGTTCTGTGCCCCTGTGGTTCTTCTCCACAGATTATTTGACAAGTGTTTTGACCTCAGTAAAACGGAGAGAAAAATACCTGTTAGCCCCAGGAGAGGCAAGCTTTGCTTTGGTGCCTGCATCAAACATTTTGCTGCCCTCAGAAGAGGGCGTCTGTAAGTGCAAAGTATCTTTTTACTGGCTCGGGTTGGGGTGAGAACAAATGTAAGCCAATTATCATCAAAGGAAAATTCTGACCAGTTTTGAAAGGCCTTGAACTTTCCAGAATAGTTTTGGCTGAGTATCTGGTAGCCTGATCTAGATTCTAGCAAGCAATTCAAGTGGAAAGGGACAAGAGAAACCCCAATGTGCTATGGATGCAATTTGCTGTTTTCTGTAAAAGAACAGGCTGATATAATGAGCTGTTCTATATCCCTGGTGTCTCCAATCCTGTATTTATTAGTCTCTGCTGATGGGGAAATACAGAATATTCATATTCTATTCCTCTGAACTAATATCATTGCAAAGTCAGACTAAAACTGATACCAGGCAGAGTTTTTTTACCTCCTTTTAGAGAAGTTGAGGATCTTCTCACCACTCAGCTAGGGCTGAGAAGATGGAGGGGATAACTGGCATCTTTCTATAAACAGGTGGTGCATAGTACTGTTCTTGCCTATGAAAACTTAATACTGAATTAACTTTTTTTAATTTCATTCCCTCACAGTTGGAACAATCCCAGAGCAGCCCAGCCAGACTGTTGTCCCATCTTCTCTTGGAGCAGAAGTGAGAAGCCGTGTTCCTGCTGCTGGTGCGTTGGTCCTTGCCTTCCTTTGTTTTTCCTATGGATAAAGCCAGAACTTTAGTCTCAGGGCATTCTAGGTTGGGTTGGTTGCTTCAGCAGCTTCTCTGGGTGTTTGGCCAGCCAGGATCTCTTGTGCTGGTGGGTTGATGGGGTTGATCCATTCACAGCCTGTCAGCCAACATCTTCTAGATGACAGACCCTGTGTCACAAAAACTCAAATATGGGACTTGGAAGCCAATGGATTGAGTGAAGAAAAAGTAACTCAAAACCTCCAACACCCCCTCTGCTAAGAGGCCTGCTTGATGTGTAGTTTCCTTGCTGCTGAGCTCTGACAGTCAGAGTCTGTGTTTCTGATTGGGCAGCAATGAAGGAAAGAAGCTGCCCTTATATTTCCCTGTTGTTCGTGTCTCATCCTCCCACAGACTGAAAACATGACCAGGCCTGGCAGTGCTCTGGCTCTGCTCAGTACCATGCCTGGCCACAGAAGGTTTTGCTCTGCAGCTGTTTGAGCTGTAGGTCCTGGGATCAGGCTGTCTGTCTGTGGTGGAAGCAGGCAGTGATGTGGTTTGTCACTCTGCCCTCCAGGTTCCTTGGCACCCGAGCAGTCTCCTCGAGGGATGGGCTCCCGGCTCCACAGTGCTCCCAACCTGTCGGATTTGCATTCCTGCAGGCAGAAGATAACCAAGCAGCACTCTGATCCTCTTGTTGCTCACTTGGGTCATACCCCAGTCAGCCAGCCCCTGCAGATTCATGGCTTGCAGCACTGCCGGCAGCTCCGATCCTCACCCAAGCTCTCCGAGTTCATGCAGAGAAGCCCTTTGCCAACAATAATGGGCTCCCCTACAAAGGTATGCCCAGGACTCTGCTTTTGGGTCTCTCACAGCTTGATCTTCTGAGTGACTTGGGGATGAGCTGCTGCAGGAGCAGATAACTCTGACCTGGGTTATCAGCACTTGCTCCTATCCTGTGAGGGCTGTGCAGTGATCTGTGTGAAATGGGGTGGTGTCCTGCTTCCTGTGGGCAGCCCTGCCCTGGCAGCAGAGCTCAGCAGCTGAGCAGAGCCCAGGCCTCGGGGCAGGCAGGGGAAGGAGCTGCCCCAATGGCTGGAGCATCTGGCCAGTGGGGACATGGTGACCTGGCTGTGACACCAGCAGGAGTCCCCAGCAGAGCCAGCAGCCAGTGACAGTCCTGTGCCTCATGGGCAGCAGGCACTGTGACAGCATTTCCTCTGCTTCAAAATTCTCAGCAGTTTGTTGTCCTTTCATTTAGCTTTTGTGGGATTTGGGACAAATAACTGTTCAGGGCGGGGTTTCTGCCCTTATTTCAGGCAGGCTATTAAACAGTTCAATTTTGATAAACAAATGGGGACCAAGAGGAACCTTCCTCCTTCATTTTAAATACAAATCTCTGTTCTTTCTATTCTTTTTCAGGCTGTGTCCCCATTTGAGTTTCCCAAAACCCCGAGTTCCCAGAATCTCCTCACCCTGTTGGCCCATCAGGGGGTCATGATGACTCCGACACGGAACAAGACCTTGCCAGATCTGAAGGAGATGGGTCATTTCCACTGCCAGCAAACTGGGTTGGGATTGAGGCCTGTGGAAGAGGTCAAGGGCAGGTGAGCCTCAGTCTGCTTCATACAGTGATGCTTCACTCCTCGATACAGCACAGATGGGGCAAATTTCAAACCCCAGCTGATGCTGAAGTTGTAGTGAGGCATCTAAAGACATTGTGTAGTTGTCTGCTAGCACCTTTGGATTGCACCACAGGTATGATGCAGACTTTAAAAGTTTTCCTCTAAAGGGACAAGGCCTGTATTTTTTAAAATGAAAGATTGTCTGCAGCTTCACACCATGTTTAGTGTGCAGAGTTTCATCAAGTGGGGATGCAGGACTTTGTTACCAGATAAGAAGTTGTTCAGATGCTTGGCTTGCTCTCTGTGGGGCCTGTCATGGAGGAGAAGCTGTTCTGGGTGTTCCTCCCCCATCAAACAGTGGCTCAGGTCTTCAGAAGGGACATCTGTTGGAAAGCCACACGCTGGCTGTCATGAGCACTGCAGGATAGGAAGTCACTCAGGTGCTGCTGTTAAGTTTTTCTTACATGAAAGAAGTGTCTCTCTCTGCACACTGCAGCTTTCCCCAGCGTTCTGGAGGAGTCCTCTGATGTTAATTTTAATTCCTTTCAACAAAAACAAATTGTGTTGTATTAATGTAGTGAGGACTTTCATTACTACAGTTAGTCATGATAGTTTAGGGCTTTCTACAAGTAGCAGGAGGAGCTTCAGATGCTCTGTTGAAAGAGTGGTTTTTTCAGCTCCAGACTGTTTACTGTGTAGTGTTAAGTGGCTGTGGACCAGGAATAGCACAAAGAAGTGAAATTAGCTGACACCTTGCACCTGTTGACTTTCAGCATCATGTTGTATGTACTCTCTTTAGATCTCTGAGCACAGGCAGGCTCACTGACCTGCTTCTGAAGGCAGCCTTTGGGGCACAGATCTCAGAAGCTGGCAGCAGCGACAGCCTGAACAATGAGAAGCCAATGGAAATTGCAGGTAGGTGGGGAGGCCAGGCAGATCTGGCAGGATCTGGGCTGGGGTTTGCCTACACCCCTCCTGCAAAGGGGAGGCTGTGGCTCTTGGCACAGGAAGCGAGTGCCATGTGTGAGGAGTGCAGTGGTGTTTGCTTTCCCCTGCTCTGTGGGCTGTGTGTGCTGTGTAACTGCTGGATAGTGGTGTGATTTCTGTAGGCAGGGCTTCCTCTTCTGGCCCCTTCTAGGTGTGATAAGCTGTGGCAGTGGTGGCTTGGTGCCCGGCGCTCCGTGTGAATGGCTCTGCAGGGGTGGGTGTTCTGGGCGTGCAGGCCAGGCAGCGAGGAGGGAGAGCAGCTGCAGCAGTGGCTGGTGCTGCCCAGGCCCTGTCCTGTGGCCCGTGGTGCTGGGGATGCCTCACTGGCCTGTGCTGGTGTCCCAGGAGAGTCTGCAGGAGCACAGTGAGGCACCCGTGCTCCTTACAGAGTGACCTTCTGTAATGCCGGTCTGCACCTTTCAACTGTCTCCCCAGCTCCCTCAGGTGCTTACGGAGGGACCCTGCACTCTGGTGCCCGGGCTGGGGGCTCTGCCAGCCCATCCCCAGTGATTTTTACTGTCGGATCCCCTCCCAGTGGAACAACCCCCCCACAGACCACGAGGACCAGGATGTTTTCAGGTAAAGGGCCGATACCTACCTGCCTGTTCCAGTGGGAATGCCCGGGGGCAGAGAGATGTGTTGCATTCCTTGCTGCACTGGTGGTGGCAGAAGGCTGCTCAGAGCAATCTGTAGAGCTCAGCTGGTCTCAGCACCTTTGAGGTTCTAGTGCTGGCTCCTGCCAACCCCAGTTGTTGCTGCTGTTTGCACTGGCATTAGCGCCAGAGAGTGGTTTTCCAGTACTGTCAGAGACAGGCAAACTTTTGTTTTGTTCTCTGCTTCAGGAATAGTGCTGCAGCTGTTCACAGAACCACTGCTGCTGAGAGGTCAACAAATGCAAAGATTGTGTTGTGTTCTGTTTGTTCTCCCTGTGGGTTTTGGATGAGCTATAAAAGATGAGCGTACCCAACAATTTCAGTGCACAAGGACTGTTGGGAAAGGGCCAGGAGGGCTCTGTGTGCAAAACTATTAGAGGTGTTACTCATGCTCTGAGCTGCTGAGGTAGGAGATGGGGAGATGCACTGCTGCTTGACAGATACTCTTTGTAAGACACCAGTGCTTGGGCCTCATCAGCCAGAAGTTGAGGCTGTGGTAATTGATCCTTCTGGGATCGAGTGTCTGAGAGTTGGAGTCTATGTTCAGTTTAAGAAAATATTTGGACACATTTTGATTTGCATATTTGGCTTGTTTGGTTTTTTGTCTTGGCTGTTCTTCATCTGAATGTACTTGAGTCTGTTGTTCTCAATTACTGCAGGGAAGGTTTGGATGTGACCATGAATAAGCTGCTTGACTGGGATGGGGGTACATGTGGGCTTGGTTCCTGTGTTTAACTTGCATTTCCATCCTAACTAAAACCACTCATGTCTTTGATTGCCTGGCAGATTGGAAGCACAATTCTTTCTTTGTCTCATTTATTTGGAGAGTGAGCTTTAAGACTCTAAAAAACTGTGTGAGGGGCCTGTAGCACAGGGGGGTTACTGTCCTGGCTACAGCCTCCAGCTGCTACTGCAATGTGATGGATAGAGGATTCAGAGTTCCTGTGTTGCTGTTCAGGGATAATAGCAATCTGGAAGCAGATCCAAGCAGCAGATTTTAGCAGGCTGATACTCAGGTGCTCAAGGGGCTGCCCAAGTTGGGATGTCAGATGGGAGGCCTGGAGTAGGAGGCTGTTGAAAGTGAATCTGCAGCACACACAGTGTTAGGTCAGGGTGACCAAAGCAATGCTGCAGGACAAGCTTTGTTTATTAGGCCTGTGCAGGGACTGCTCATGTTATAGTTAATGCACAGAGTTAATGGTGGCAGGAGGAGATGTGCAAGCTGAAACTTTTCACCCCAAGTGCTTGGAGAAGCCATGAGTAAGGACAGTACTAAAGGTAGAGCCTCTCTGTGAGTCATCCTAACAATTCCTGCAAACAGCCTCTTGGAATTACAGGGCACCCAGAATGTGAGGTTGTAGATCCTCTCCTCTCCTGTCTCTGAGAGAACTGGAAATACTCTGCCTGTCTTTGATGATCCACTTAGCTTTGAAGCATTGCTGCCAACATGGAGAGAGCTTTGGGGAGGAGAAGAGGCTGTGCCTCTCTGCAGATCACTGGTGCATTATTATATTGCTGAACCTTTTGAAGGCAAGCTAGGGTAGTAAATTAAACTTGTGGTTAGAGGAGAAACATCTTCCTCCAAAGGACCAGTGAGAGTGGAGACTGCCATCTGGGTAGAATGAGCAGAGTGTTGGAGCTGTATTGGCATCCTCCATCAGAGTGTTTCCCTCTGTGGCAGCGTGCCAGGGGTAGGAAAGCCTCTGGTAGTGGTGAATGTATCGTGAATACTCTGAGGCAAAATCTCCTTTGTGCTCCTAGGATGCATTCAGTCAAGAAGGGGAAAGCTGATGATGAGAGAATTGTCTGGTGGACACCTAACCTACAGGGTCTCCAGTATGCTGTGGTTAGGGTCTTGATTCAACTGGTCACTCATTATCTACCCAGCCTCTTATTTATAAAGAGGGGAAAGCAAAAGTGCAGAGCATTTAATGGAAAACTCTCCTGCACACAGGATGTTTTAGAACCATCACTTATCAGAGTGCTCATTCAGTGGCAGTAAGAGCAAAAAGGCAGGGAGCCAGGGTTCTGTGCTGCTCCGTGGTGGGGAAACTGACTGTGACAGTGTGTGATAAAGATCAACCCAAGATGTTGTGGCAGGATCCAGAAAGGGTTTAGCCAAAAAAAAAGGGAAAAGAATTTCTTCTGAATTGTCTCTGTAGATGATCGTTGTTCTGGAAGGTGCTTTAAGTCTGCCTGAGCTTGTAAGCTGGTCTGCCTGAGTCCCTGAGGAGTTTATGGTGGGGAGTGGTTGTTCTGCATCCAGAGTCCTTGCATCTTCCTCCAAAGCACCTCTTGCTGGCTCCTGTCAGATCCAGGATCCTGAATCGTACAGAATTCTCTCTCTTGCATGAGGAATGTTTACCTGGCCTGCTGTTAGTACCTCCAGTTAATTCCTTTGTCTGTTTTTCTTCACAGTGGGGTCTTCCAGCTCTCTCAGCTCTGGAGGCTCCTTCAGTGGGAGGCACTTGGCCGTGGGAGCTGCTGGGGAGGCTCTGGAGGGCCCCTCGAGTCTCCGGTACACGTTTGCTGACCCCATCACTGCCAACCTGGAAGGTGCTGTCACCTTTGAGGCACCAGAGCTGCCCGAAGAGACACTCATGGAGGTGGGTATATCCCAGGGCCAAAGGACAGGGGAATAAAAGTAAAGCAAATCCAGACAAGTCCATGCTTTGCTTCCAAAGGTGGAGCAAACAAGACAGCAAGTTCCAAGAGAGCATGGCCAGTGAAGTACTCAGAAAGCCCAGGGCATATTTAGCACCAAGCACTTTAGTCCATATAACAGCCCATGACTGGGGCTAAAATTCCCCATTTCCACAGCTGAAATTGCAGGTTGGAAGATCAGTTATCCAATGCATTCTGTATTAAGGGCCTCTGAAGCAAACCTGCTTGCTTTGGGCCTCTCCTTTTTTAAAAGGCTCAGCATTAGTGCTGGCTGACCTGAGAATGTGAGCAGCTCAGTGTGTCAGGTGCCTGCCTGGTGCACTTGGGGAGTCAGCAGTGATATGGTCTGTGCTGAAAGGATCTGAAAACAAAGTAAACCTGACACTTCTGTTCCTACTGGGGGCAGGGGGGACACCGTGTTCTGCACCAGAAGAGCTGAACCAGATTGTGGAGCTGAAAGGCTGCCAGGCTCCCCTTCTCTGCAGGCTGAAGCAGAGCAAATGCTGTTATAGCTGAGATATATTTGAAATGTAGGTCAGGCTGCCCATTTGCAGTGGAGGTGGGAGGCAGATTCAGTCACGCTTTTGGCTCTGCTTGTGATACCTCCTTGGGCTGTCTGGGACTGGAGAAGTCTCTTTGTGTCTGACACTTGCTGGTGCTGCTGCAAACCCCAAAATACCCAGAGAGATATGCACACATTGTCTTAAGGATGTGGGCTTGCTCTTCTACTTCAGGTTTTGTTGAGCTCATTTTTTCTGTCAATTCTTCGTCAGAGTGCTCTTGTTGGCTTCATTACCTGCAAAGCCACAGGACAAAGGCTTCTAGCAATGATGTGATCACAACAGCAGCCAGTTTAACTGAGCATCCTACCTGTGTGAGGTGACAGGAGGCTGGGGCCCTGCCAGCTGCCACCACTTCAGATGCTGGTCTGAAGAGAAGTGTCCTAAGGAAGGATCAGTTGATCTTGGAACAGCACTCAGCTTCTCAGGCTCTAATGAGTCATTTGGCTTCAGTGTCGTTTCTGCTGAGCACAGTAATCCATTTGCATGTCACAAAACCTTTACAGCAGATTTCCAGACCCTTTTGTGCTCTGTGGAGTTGGCCAGAGTGCAAACCTGGCAGGTTTGCTGATTTCTGCTCATCTTTCAGGGCACTGAAGTCTTACTGTGTAGGTGCCCTTGTTTATCTTGGGCAGTGCTGTTGCATTCAGATGGGTGGCTCTTCTGTCTTTTGTGAAAGTTTCTTTAGGTGCAGACAAGGCATACTGGAGGCTGGGGTTTAGTTTCTTCTGCAGTGCTCTAAAAACACAATACAAAGATGGCTACAGAAGACTGTGATGGCAAATGAGGCCATAAATGCCAGCACAGTTAACAGAAGCTGACTGTGGGCAGAGGAAGGACTGCCTGTGGGTTAGAGATAAGAGGCTGAGACCTGCAAGATCTCAGCAGTTTCCTGCTCTGCCACAAACTTCTTGTATGACTTGGTAATTACTTAATCTCCAAGTTCCTCCTCTGCTTTTAAAGAAAATTGAGGAAGATGGAGATAACATTTCCTCACCATACTGGACTGCCCAGGTAGCAAGGTAGTGGGAGGGAGAGATTCATGTTCCAGATAGTCAAAGCTGCCTGAGCCAGTGAAGGAAAGAAAGAAGCTCTCAGATCCTGAGCATGAGGGTTTTCTGGTAAATTCATGTAGGAAACATCCTTACCCCCCTGAGATAACTGAGCAGTGAATCTTTGAAGACCAGGCTATCCACTTCTCAACAGAGAGTACAAAAAATGAAGTTGGCATCTGACCCAGGCAGCAATTCACTTTGCAGACCCAAAGGCATTCAGTTTTCCCACAAATACAAACTTCCCAGAACTAGTTGCAGTGACTTAAGCAATGCAGCTTCCCTGAAATGGGATAATCCCCTTTGATCAGTAAGCAGAGGGAAAACTGCTCTGAAATGACCACAGCACTTGGTGTGAGCACTTCCCTCACCAGCTGGGCAGGAGCTGCAGATAAAAGATTGTCCTTGCTGTCTTCTCAAAGAACCTCACCCACAGCTCACTGCACTGAACTGGGTGGGGATGAAGGCTGGGATGTAGGGTGGGAGACACTTCTTTGGCAGTTTTTTTGTGGTGTAGGAGGTTTTCATTTTAATGAAATCCACGTTGGCAGTGCTGTAGTGGGAACAAGAGCTGAGCTTATGGTGCAGATGGTCTCTCCCCCTTCCTGGCTGACTTCTGAAAGAATCCCACAGAGCTGGGATGCTCCTTGAGAAGGGAGCTTGTAATTTTAGAGTAAGTCTCACCAGCTTCTCCGGGGAGCTGTCTAGAAATTTCTGTCCTGGGGCTGTTGTGTGCTGCTGTTACTGTGGAAGAGGAGCTGGAGCAGGCTCCAGGCTGAGTTTGGCCCAAAGCAGAGGTGTAGGGGGGTCTGGGGGTGAGGTGTTGTTTCTGTGGGTTGCTGGCACAGCTCAGGTGAGCAGCTTTCCCTGTAACCCCCCTTGGCCTGCCTTCAACAGCAAGAGCACACGGACATCCTGCGCAGCCTGCGCTTCACGCTGGCCTTCGTGCACTACGTGATGGAGATCGCTGCGCTGAAGGGCAGCTCCAGTGACATGGGCAGCTCGGTGACATCTGAGTACCAGCTCCAGGAGAGCGTGGTGGCCGACCAGATCAGCCTCCTGAGCCGGGAGTGGAGGTAAGGGCTGGCAGAGCTGCCCAGCTCCCAGCGCTTCTGTCGCTGCCTCCCACCCCACACATCCTCGTGTACCCACAGTCCTTGGGGACACGCGGCTGCTGTCACACTGATCTGTCTGCTTCCTTGGCAGCTATGCAGAGCAGCTCGTGCTGTACCTGAAAGTGGCAGAACTTCTGTCCTCGGGGCTGCAGATGGCCATAGAGCAGATCAAAGCTGGCAAGCTGTGCCTCTCCTCCACCGTCAAGCAAGGTAAGGGCTGCTGCACTCGTGGGGGAAAGGGCTCACCTGGGATGGAACTACTGAAAGTGTCACAGAGGGTATGGAAGGGGTGGAGTGAGTGTGAGCCCTGCCGGAGTGGTGGGGGCTCGTTTGTGGTAGTCTCCTTGTGTAGCCAGATCTTTATTTATTCACACTGAGGATGTTCCTCTCTCCACATTGACTCTATGGCTCAGAGCTATGGTCATGCTCCTGTGAGACTCTTCAGTACTAATTGTAAGGGGGGTGTATCTTATCTGTTTCCTTGTATGTCTCTGTCTTAGGTGCTAATGTGTACTTGATGTAAGCCCAGCTTAATTACACAGTGCATGTCCTAGGAAGTGATTACTCAGCAAATAGAGACTTGTCCTGGCAGTGATGATTTTTCAAGTGAGACAAAAACACAGGAAGTGAAGCACTGGTAATGCCAGAGTCACTTTGGAGGTGTTGCAGCTTTACATTTGCATCTGACTGGCTGTGGTGAGAGCTGGCTGTGAGTCAATGATTAGAAAAAATAATTTTAAAACTCCCATTGTAATATTACTGAGGGAGCTTTTTGAAGCACTTTAAATAGTTGACCCACCAGCCACCTACCCCAAGAGCTTTGTCTTTGCAAGTATTTGTGCTGCCTTGGGATGGGGTGTGAAAAAATGGAAGTTAAATATGATGAGCACACATATGTTGTAGCAGGCAGTGTGGAGCAAAATACACCATATTTAGCTACACATCTTCCACAAGTTCAGGCTAACAGGAAAGTTGTCATAACCCAAATAAATCACTTCTTTTCAGAGCAGATTGCAGCTTCTAGGTTTGTGGTGTCGTTTGTCCTTCAGTGTGTGGGAATTGGGCAAGGCTGGCTCGTCGTGTTTCATGCAGCGTGGGGATTTTCAGATGTGTGTGTAGGAGTTAGTACTCATCAGATGTTGGTGGGAGTTGGTGTTCAGTTCTCTGTGTAGCTCATGCCATGTAGCTAAGGAGACTCAGCCTGTGGCATCCCTTGCAGTTGTGGATTGTTATTTAATTGTTCAGAGCCATATTAGATTCCCTATTCCACCATTCCCTAGCCCTTCCCCCATGAGCTGCCATGGTGCAGGAGAGGAGGTGGCCTTCCACAGGCATCTGTGTCTTTCCTTAGTGGGACAGCAGAGTCCCAGGAGAGATTCCCTTGCTTAGTCAGTGCTGCTGATCCACACCAAGAGCTCCCACATGAGCACCCCTCCCCAGCACGTCATCACCCATCAAGGAGCAGAAGCTCTGTATCTGCTGCTGGTGTGTGAGACATCCTGTGCAGAGCAAACTGCTCCTGCCTTGTGACTGCTGAGGGAAACAAGAACAGACCTGGCCTCAGGTGAACCAGGCCTGTGTAGGAGTTGCCATGTGCAGGCTTATAACTGGTGAAGGTGGCAGGGGAAAGGGAAAAGACCCCCTTGTGCAGGGCTTCCCTGCCAGTCTCTTGGCTTTAACAGAACCCCGTTGTCTCCAGGTTAATCCTTTGGGGTCCTGCATGTGGGAATGGGGAGGCCCAGGGAGAGCTGTGAGTAGTGCCTAAAGCATTTCTTTCTTTTACTGTAGTTGTGAAGAAGCTAAATGAGCTTTACAAATCCAGTGTATCCTCCTGCCACTGCCTCAACATGAGACTGCAGAGGTTCTTCTTGGACAAACAGAAGCTCATGGATCGGATCAACAGCATCACTGCAGAGAAGCTCATCTTCAGCTACGCCGTGCAAATGGTACAAACCTCACAGAGCCTGGGGCTGGGGTTAGCACAGGGCAGTGCTGGCCAGCAATGGCTCCTGCTGGTGGCCTTAGCAGGTGCTTCCTCTCCTGATGCTCCCGTCTGGAGGCTGGCAAGGAGGGTGTCCATGCAGCCAAGGGACTGTGCAGGGAAAGCTGGGTCTGCTCTGGGAGTAAGCTCTTGGAACTGGGTTGTTGCCCTCAGGTGCAGTCTGCAGCCCTGGATGAGATGTTCCACCACAGAGAGGACTGTGCACAGAGGTACCACAAGGCTCTGCTGCTAATGGAGGGGCTCCTGAGCATCATCACTGAACAGGGAGACATAGAAAACATCAGTAAATGTGAGTATTAGGTGATGTTTTGTGTTTTCCCCAACTAGGGGGCTTTTTAGCTGCGTGGATCAGAAATTTCAGTTCCCAGCACCATTTTTCCTCCTTTGGCAACATCTTGGTGGACACAGCAGAGATCTCTTGGCTTGTTACAACTCCTCACAGCCTGGCCTTCTGCTTTTCCAACACTAGAAATATAGGTCCCTGTTCTGAGCCACATTTTGAGAGCTTCCCTTGCAGAACAGTAGCCAGCACTTTGTTGGAGCTTTCAATGTGTGAAAGAACTCGCTGAAGGAAGTGGTTTGGCAGCAGCAGGGCCTGGGGTTGGTTTCCAGCCAGAACCATCCCTTTGCACAGAGCACTTGGGAACATGAACCTGCAGTGGCTGCAGGGCAGAGATGGGCTCAGCACAGCAAGGGCTCCTTCCAGCACCAGGAATTTCCTTCTGAACCAGGAATGCTCACCTGCCTGGTTCCCCAGCCCTGAGCACTGGATGGCTCCAGTCATCATGGAGGCAGAGCCTTGGATATGTAATGAGGGGAGAGATCTCTGGCTCCCAGGCAATCAGTCAATTAATTATCACCAACTTTTACAGCTGACAGAAGGCTCACTGAAGGACAAAGGGAAATGGGCAGGTGGTGTGTGGTACTGGAGGGCTAAGTGAATAGGGAATACTAAGTAGTTTCTGTTGTACTCTTCCTTACCAAACCTAGATCCCATCTTTTGATCCAGAGATACAGTTGATGCATGTAATAGATTTCTTTTCCCAGTTGTTATCCTGCTATTGCAAGTTCCAGCTTCCTGATTGAGCTGTTTCCTGATAGGCAGTAGTGGGTGTGTGTTTCATTTGAGATCTCAGGTCTGTGATTACATATCTCTGAAAAGTAAAATGATGAACCTAGAAATACAGAAAGAGGCCTGAATTCCACCAAACATTTTGTTTTTGAAAGATTCTTGGGCTCAAGTGATGAGAACCTGGTGCTGACAATGCTGGATGTGTACTCCCAGTGTGAGCCATAGCAAATGGCACTGGAGACCCTGAGCCATTTTGCCTGCTGGCAAAAGCTGCTCCAATAACTGGAAGTGAATAAATTGTTCCTGGAGGATGGGGATCCTTTGTAAAATCTTGATACCTCTGTCAGAACTGCTGCCTCCCAGGTTTCACTGTCAGACCTCTGACTGCTCAACCCTCTGACCTGTCCCTTCCCAGCAGGGTGTTTCTGGCCAGGTCTTCACTGGCCTCATTGGTACTTGGTAATGATTCTCAAAGTTCTGCTTAGATTTGTTGAAATCCTGCTGTCTGTTTTCCCTTTTCTGTTCAGTCTCCAGTGGTGGTCTTCACACTGGCAGGAAAATGAGAAGCTGATTGCTTGTGCTGTTTTTTTTCCCCAGGTAAGCTGTGCATCGAGCGCAGGCTGTCAGCTCTGCTGTCGGGGTTCTGTGCCTGATTTCAGTGGTGGTGTCCTTCACACTCCTCGCCCCAGCTGATTGCTTTATTCCCAACAGCCTGTGCTGTGGTGGGAAACCATTCTGGCAGTAGGACACCTGGAGGGTGGACTGCTCACTGTTCTGTTTTTGGACGTTTTGGGAAGTTGTTCCACAGACTCAGATTCCTTTGTGGGGACGTGTGACTGCAGCAAGCACAAATACTTCCCTGCCCAAAGGCCTGGGTGAAGACATAGCTGATGTGGAAAGGTCTCCCTCGTTGTCAGAGGGGGTGAAGGATAGAAGTCTGCTTCTTCCCAGCACTTTGAAGGATAAGACTGCTGCCTATCCCTCTTGCTTAAGAACAGGGTATTCCAGTGCTGTGTCCATTGCAGGCAATGGATGTGCTGAAACTGCTGGCTTCAGTTGATGTCCGAGTGTGTCATTCAGACATAAAGGCCAGTCTGTGTACTCCCCCCTTCCCAGCTGAGAGCCAGGCATCTTCAAGCTCCCTGGCAACTGGAGGCTCCCCTCCACTCTCTCCTTTGTCCTTTCTCCTTGTGTTTATGCCTTGGAGTGCTTGGAGAGGAGGGAGTTGGCATTGTGAAGTAGCTCCCACCTCTACAGACTTGCTGAGTGAGGCAGAGGACGTGCGGCTGCTGGGAAGCTTGGAAATCTCATGGCTGCTGTGTGGGCTCCCTGTCCGCCTGCCTGGATGGGCAAACAGCGCAGGGAAAGGGGTGTGCAGGAAACAGGAGGGCAGCAGAAAGCATCACCCTCCTGTGTTGGTGAGAAGCCAAAATGAATCCGTTCCTCCCTTGGTCCCCCGGCTCAGTGGGATCGATGTGAAGGACCCGTGGCTGCCGAGCTGGGCCTGTCAGCACACACCTCCCTGGAGGAAGCACTGGCACTGTCCTGCTTTCAGCTGTTGGCTCAGTGACCCCTGCCCTGGAGCCCCCCAAACTGAAAACACTAGCTTTGTGAATCAAAGGAGCACTTTACACACTATGGGAACTTTGAGAAGTTGACTTTGCATCACACAACAACCCAGGAACATCACGACTGTTAGGAATGCTGTTCTTTTTATTCCTTTCCTTGCTTCCTGGTTGTTTTATTGCACTACGTGTGTGCGTATATTAATATGTATTCCTAAGAGTGAATATATATTGATATTGATATGGTTTGTGTGTAACTGTACGTATTTAACTGTACTGTATCTCGTGAGTGTGAGGCAAAGAGCACTGCAGAGTCTGTGCTGTTCCTCCTCCACACCAGGCAAAGCTGACTTGCAGTCTGGCAGTACCAAGATTTGTTTTTTATTTAAATGTTCTTTTAAGGACAGTCATTACAAAGCTCCGTGCTTTTTAAGAGCTGAAGAACAGGCGTTAGGATCCCACACACTTGGAAACGCATTTTTAAAGAAGTGTTATTTGCTGCTTTGGTTTTGTTTGTTGGGTTTGTTTTTTTTTTATAAAGAAATCCCGTAGCGTTCAGTTTCATGTTCAGCATTTCTTTCAAGGAGACTCTGTAGCCAAATGCGACTGTGGGTGCGAGTGGCTGGAGTTCTGGGTGAGGCTTCGGGTGCTGTGAGCATGTGTGTGAGAGGGGAGCTGCCTGCCTTCCATCTGTCTGTGAGAGCATGAGTGTGACGTGCCAGAGTCGTGGCAGTGTTGTGGTAGCGCTGGGCAGAAAAGCATCTTGGAAAGCAACTCGAAACCTCAGGCTTAGTTTTTGGGGATCTAAAAATATTTTGCACATGGTGGTTAAGTCCTCATTGCTTTTTTTTCCTCTCAAGATTGGCACGTTCAGTGTGATACTTTACAAGGGTTTCAGGAGCAACTTCATGGGCTTTGGAGCTGGCACTGCGTTTGGCAACATGGGTGTTTCTGTTCACAGAGCAGAAGTGCCAATAAAGAAATGTAAAAATATTTCCAATTGCCCCAACCAGGGAAGCTTAAGTGTAGCTTTCACAAATGCTTCAGTATTTGGCTCACAGTCTGCTGCTTCTGTGGCCATTTGTGCTTGTGCCTGGGAAAAAAAGGAAAAAAAAAACAAAAAAAAAAAGAAAACCGAACCAACCAACCAAACCCCCAGCCTGTTGTGGACAGAAATGACAAGGAGACCCAGACTGCTTGTGAAAGGCTTTGGCCAGCTGTGCAAAGGGCTACGGAAGCACCGAGCCAGGACTGACTCTGCCAGAGCAAGCCCTGCACCCCAGAGCCCCCGGCACAGCCCCCAGGGGCTCCTGGCCAGGGGAGCCCAGCCCGGGATCCTGTGAGCCCTGTGTGTGTGGCAAGCTCAGCACCAACCTTCCAGCTGTGCTTCATTACTTGAATGTATCAAAATCGTCCACATTCAATGTATACAAGTATATATTGCTCCAAAAAAGAAATAAAAATGGTGGTTTACAGGCCTACAACCGATATATATGTATGTGTTTGTGTATATACATGCAAGACTGTGTGTGTGTGTGTATGTGTGTGCGGCGGTAGAGATACACACACAAACACAAACGTGTATATATATATATATGTTTTTTTTTTTTCTCTCAATACTTGAAACTTAGCCACTGTGCTTGAATTAAAAAAAAGAAAAAAAAAAGAAAAAGAAAAAAACCAACAAAAAACCTACACAAAATAACCCCAGAAATAGGGTAAGAATAAAAAAAAAAAAGGAAAAAAAAAAAGAAAAATCTGACAGGTGATTTATTTTGCCATCACTTTGGTGACTTTCTTTTTTATCTAACTGCATGTAGCGTGAAACCAACTTTTTTGGTGAAAAATATTTATTGCTTTGTAGACAATAAGGTATGCAAAAAAAAAAAAAAGGAAAAAAAAAAAGAAAAAAAAAACCCCAAAAACCAACCCCCAACCATTGCTGAAGTTGCTAGTGTAGTCCACCTGCTCTTGTCATGGCTTTGTTGCTGTTGCAGCGTTTGTGTCTGGCGTCTTTAATAGATTTCAAGAAACCTCAGTCTAATTACACGTACCTTCAGGTTTGTGAGAGCGTATGATGATGTTCTTTATAAGGTAATGCTTGATACTTTGTCAACATTTTTTATTTGTGTTTTGTGTGACTTTTTTTTTTTTTGGCTTTAAATTGTACAACACCGATTTAAGACAATAAAACTGATTTGAAATTGTTAGTGGCTTGTTTTCAGTCCTTTATGATTCCAGTTCCTTGTGAGCAGGGCCTTTGTAATGCGTGAGGTTCTACCGACCTCGACTTTTGGGCAGAAAAAGGAGCTGTTTCCTGCCCCCTTATCACAGCAGGAGAGGCCTGGGGGAGGAAAGCCACCTTGCCTGAATCCACACGAAGCCTGTGAATTTGGGAAAGTCGAAGCCAGTTGCTAGGTGGGAGCTGTAGTTCCTGGCTTCTCTGTCCATATTTCCTGTCCTCTCCTGCAGTGGTTAGGAACTGTCACAAGGTGATAGCAGACCCTTCCCCAGGCAGTTGGATGCTTAAGTTCCATCCACATTTCAGTAATTGCAGGATTATACTGTCAGAATCAGCAAGCTTATTGCTGAACAAAAAAGGGACTTAAGTGTGATATCATGATAACATTTGGGTATTTTTATTTAAGATTAAATATCTTCCTGCTGTGTTTGTGCGCATTGCAGTTTTGTTTTTTGAACAGAGCAGGCACATGGCTTAGAATTCTCTTTGCAAAAAGTCACTGAACGTGGCAAAAGGGACAGTGAGGATGCTGAGAGTGTTGGTCCTGACTTCAGGTGCAGGACAGGTCCCTGTTCTGTCTGGATTGGAATACTCCAGGAGGAAAAGCTAAGCCCTGCATCTGGGATGTAGGAGAGATGCTGAATTAATTAGTCCAGTCCTTGCATTCTTGCAGAAATTCCAGCAACACAGCTGTAAACTTTCAGAAGCCAAATGCCATGACTCCACCAAGCATTTCCCAAAACTCCACTTGCTGAACTCTGTGTGTCACTGTTGCCCATGAGCATCCCTGGGGAAAGTCCTGCCCACCAGGCCCTGTGTGGTGCAGCGTCACCCCACAGTTACTGCACAGTGCTGTGTTTTTGTAAGAAAAAGTCTTATTTCAAAATCATCATTTACTGTGAGCTGGAATTGTTTTTTTCTCTTGCTCTGCCCTGTTTATAATCTCTGTTTCCTGCCCCTGCCTTTCCCACCCCAGGGAATTGCTCTGTGAGAACAGTCCTG
Source organism: Polioptila caerulea (assembly GCA_013397295.1). Classification (NCBI taxonomy): domain Eukaryota; kingdom Metazoa; phylum Chordata; class Aves; order Passeriformes; family Certhiidae; genus Polioptila; species Polioptila caerulea. Next base: position 398,231 of record VYXF01001449.1, read on the forward strand.
CCTGGAAGTGCTGGGCTCTTGTTGATGCTGGCTCACATGTGGGGACAGTCGATCCTCTCCCCCCTCAGAGCTGCAGCACCATCAGTGCTGGGGACAACTCTGAGAAACTGCATTTCTGTGTGCTGAAAACGTGCTGGCACAACCTGGGCAAGGCCCCACTGCAGCCCTTGGAAAGCTGATCAGAGCTGAATAACAATAAATGCTGCTGTTTCTTAAAGTTTGACAGCTCAGCATACTTGGGTTTTTGGGGGGTTTTTTTGAGGATTTGGGGGGTTTTTTGTGGGGTTTTTTAAACATTTTTCCCCTGTTGTAGAAAACTCCTGTGTATGTTTGTTCCCTGCAGTGTGGATTGGTAGAACAGAATATATCCATGTAAAAGCTTCTGATGCTGAGGGTAAGGGAGGGGGGGTTTCTTTTGAAGCTGCCCACTAAGACTTTCAAAGGTTTAGGTGAAAACACTGTAGCCAACTGAAAGATGGACCCTGTGTGTCACATGCCTGTGTAGACAGAGAACTCTCTGCTGAATCCATAGGACTCTTTCACAGGCACAGAGCAGAGGGGGAAAGTGCTAGGTGGGAAAACTTCAACAACAGAAATACACAGTCTCTTCCAAAAGCACTGAACCATGGGACCTGGACAGTTCAAAAGCACCAGTGGAAATTGCACAACTTTCTAGATGTTGACTGTGACGTCATGCTGCTGTTGATTCTAGGAGAAAACAAACCCGAGCAATTCTTCCAGGGCTTTTGGCTTTGTTCCTGCATTTTATATTTAGTTGTTGGTAAGTACGTCAGCAAAAACACACTCATTCAACTCTGAAAGATCAGAGGTGACAGTGACATCAAGGAAGCAGAAACGGGTGGGTGTGTGTTGAACCAAGGCCATGCAAAGATCAATTATTCCGCTTCCATCTCTTTGAAAGCTTTGTTTCACAAGGAATTAACTCCTTCACAGCACGTTTGAGCTCTCAGGTGTTTAACTTGTTGTTGGCTTCTCTGCAGCAGCTCGCTGTGCCTGGTCACCTCACACTCCAGGGAGGGGAAGGGTTGTGTGCAGGGAGACAATACCCTGGCATAGCTCTGCAGGGCAGGAGCTAATCCTCTCCAGAGGAATGCTAGCAGTTGGATTTATTTAGATTTATTTCCATAAATGTAGCACTGAGTGCCATTCCCTGGGTGAGGAATGGCACGTAGTGCAGGGATGCAAACTTCCCTGGGACATTTCTTTCTAAAACCAGCCTTTTTAGGGACAATAGAGTCAGAACCACCCCCCCACCTTTACTCCCCTTCTGGGAGATGAAACCTGGCAAGGGATTTGAATGCTTTTAGAAAACGTGTTAAATAGTGTATTTCTAAGAAGGAGTTGAAGCCTATGTCAAACACACGTTTCCCCTTACCATGGACAGAGGGCAACCGAGTTCCCAAATGTGCACAGTTTTTCTTCATGTTTCCAGCTAATGCCCAATACACAGCTTCTGGGGAGGAGCAGAATAAGGCACTTTGTCCCTTGAGTTCAGCATGTCACCAGTTCCCAACATGGATGTAAATGGCTTTTAACTACAACATTTGGTATGTCCTGAACTTCTAGTGCTGTGCAGCAAAGCCCTTAAACTCACCAAACATCAGTTCAGCAGTTTTTTCCTTCTCTTTGAGAGAAAACAATTAGAAGGAAGCATCTTTCATACACAACTTTTCCTTGGAGCCTTTTTTATTGATTTAAAAGAAATTTTGTTTCCCTGTGAGCTGAAAGCAAATCCTCTTGAAACAAATACCTCCTTTTTCAAAGCAGGCCTTGGGGAGGAAGATGAGGAAGTGGCTTGGGTGACATTGCCACAGCAGAGCAGGAACAGGCTGCTCAGGGAGGGGACAGCCCGCTGCAGTGGGGCCATGGGCCGTGCTCTGCCAGCCCCAGGGGACAGCCCGCAGTGTCCCCGGGCCGGGAGGAGTGGGAGGAGAGCCAGAGGCGCCTGGCAGGGGACAGCGGTGGGGCCAGGGCTGTGCGAGCTCCCAGGACACGGCAGGGAGGTGGCGGTGCGCGCTGCCAGAGCCCCATCTGCAGGCGGCGGCCGCCGGGCACCCCGCGCGATTTGGGGCGAGGAGCGGCACCGACATCGCTACGAGAATTCACTTACCCGCCCCGAAACACTCCCCAAGCCCCGTTCTGCGGCCATTCTGCTGCCTTCGGCAAGGGTCAGCTGTCTGTGAGGCCCCAGGTGCTTGGAACCCGGAGAGCTCTGACGATGATTTCACTGATTTCAGTGCCGAGCGAACTCCAGACCGCCTGAGGGTCTGACTCCCCCAGAACGCACCGGCAGCAGCGACTCTGGCGAGACACCTCCATTTCTCCTTGCTTTTGGTGGCCAGATAAAATAGATAAATTACACATAGGTGTTTCAAGATAAAATAGGTAAGTGAAAGAAAGGAAGAGGTAGTGCTGTATGTGGCAGGTTAGGGGAACAGCTTGCGCTGCCTGTTTTGAAGCTTCTTGGCTGCTCTTAGAAAGGGTAAGAAGCTGGGACACCAAAGCTTTTTCCCTCGTGGGATATCCATGCAAGTCTTTCTCCTGTCCCGTCACTGTTTTCCATATTGGCTGGCAACTTCTTCCCTCTCACATTTGTTGAAATGAGCCAAACTCAGAAATCAGGGCAGGAAAGGAGGAGGAAGGGATGTGGCGGACAGACAGGCCAACTGCATAAGCTCCACTTCCTTAGGAAATGAGGCAAAAAAAAGATTCAGACAGCCTGGTTGCAGTGATAGAGAAATTGGTATGCCTGTTTCCCTTGGCAGCAGCACTGCACTGTGATGGGCCATCTTTTATCACTTCTCTGAGCAAAGTGCAGCTGGGACCCTGTGATAAATCTTCCCTTTGCTCCATCCCACTCCTGAAATAACTCAGAAGTGTCAGTTTGAAAAAGAGCGTGCTGCATTTCTTCCCCTTATTGGCTGAAATAACAGGCCTGTGATAGTCTGGTCTGCTTGGAGGTGTCAACCTTTCCGTGTTCCATCGGAATGGATAAATGGAGCTCTCCTGCAATAATCCCACTAAGTGCCAGGGAACCCTCTTCTCCACTGGGTAGCTCCACCCTACAGAGCACTGGAGCAAATTTGGCTTTTTGGGAGGTACATGCTGTGGCCTGGTGAGGGCTCCTGTTGTGCCCGTGAAGTGCATCACTGCGGATAAAACTTACTGCACAAAACATGAGCACAAGGACTGCCTGAGCAAGCTGGCTGGAGGAAAACCTGAGGGGAAGCGGAGCCAGAGGTGCCCATGTTTGACAGCGGCACAAAGAGAAGGTGCGTGGGAAAGGGGAAAACGTGACAGCCCTCTGGGAAAGGAACCGTGAGGGTTCTTTTACTGCAGACCTGTGCGCCTCGTGAAATATTCCCTTCCCTTTTCCTCGCCTCACTGGGACTATCAGTGCTGTCAGCGCCTTTTCCCCACGGATAAGGAAAAATGGGCTGCTTTACTCAGCTACCATGTACGGCCGGAATGTTAGTTTGCCTCTCCCCCTGCTCTTCTGTGTCTTAAAAATATGACAATTTTTGGGAGTGTTGGCACCGGAGAGCCCGTGTGCGGGAGGTGGGGCTGAGCAGGGCAATACCCCGACCCTGGTCACTGCCAGCGCCGGAGCAGGGCGGGCTCTCCAGGCTGGGAACCCCGGAGCAGAGCCGGCTTTACACGCCATCCCCTTTTCCACTCCGAGGGAGATCCGAGGAGGGCTCGGTTTGCTGTACGGACGGCGCTTCCTGCTGCCCCTCACGGCGCTGCCCCTCACGGCGCTGCCCCTCACGGCGCTGCCCCTCACGGCGCTGCCCCTCACGGCGC
>VYXF01001449.1:411362-422035 GCA_013397295.1 Polioptila caerulea
GGCGTGAGGGGAGCGCGGGCGGGCCCGGGATCCGGGGGTGGCACGGGGGGGGCGGGTGACACAGGGGTGGCACGGGGTGTGCGGGGAGCGTAGGGATGTGCGGAGCCGTGCTGGATGTGCGGGGCTAGTGCCCGATCTGCGGCGGGGGCGGGTGTGCGGGGAGCGTAGGGATGTGCGGAGCCGTGCTGGATGTGCGGGGCTAGTGCCCGATCTGCGGCGGTGGCACAGGGGAGTGCGGGCCGGGGACAGGGGCAGCCGTGGGTGGCGGGAGGTTCGCGCCGGTGCGGGGAACGGGGCACGCAGCGGTGTGAGGGGCCAGGGCACCGCGCTCCCGGCGCTGCCGAGCCCGGCGTTAGCAGCGCCTGCTCTGTTCCGAGGCAGCGCCGGCACCCGCGGCCCGGGCTGGGATGGCCTTTACAGCACGGCCCGTCCCGCCCCGCTGCTTTATGAAACGGGAGCTGCGGGACTGGCAGCAGTGACACCGGACTGGCAGCAGTGAAACCGGACTGGCAGCAGTGACACCGGCAGCGCCCTCCTGGCGCAGCTTCCGTCATCTCCCGTGCGTGTGACAGCCCCGGCCTCTCTCCGTGGCTGCAGCCCGTGAGCCTCTGGGCTGGAGAAAGCCGAAAGCTTGACCGTCCTGCATCTTCAAAGTACAAACACACCCAGTCCAGACTCAGCATGAGCTGCAGGAACCCTCCAGATCTGGCTGCTACAGATAAAGCAACTGGATAAATCTACTGGGACGATAAAGAATTCAAGTGGTTAATTTGGGTAAAAGGTCAGTGACTGTTGAGATCAACTCCCTTTATGGTTGTGCAGGAAGCAATTCTGCAACCATAAACCCCATTTTAGCAAAATAAAGTGAATGTAAAATTTAAATCAAGATATAACAGTGGATAGGGCTTTGGAAGTCAAATGCACCATTTTATTGATAATGAGATATTTTATTAGGTTAACTTTATTTCAGTTCCAAAATAGTACTTCTCAGAGAGACTCATAATTAGTTCTGACAGCAAATTAAAAAAAAAAAAAGTCACGAACTTTAAAATAATGCTGGTACATCTAGAGCTTTTGTTAATGACTTAAGATTAAGTGTAAGTTTAAAGCATTGTAATTAAAGATAATTGCTTTAATGAGAGTTTCTGTAATTGTAACATTATATCTAATACTAATTGTTACACATTTTAAAAACCCTCTGGAGAAAATCTTAGAGATCCCACTAAGTGCTGCACGTCTCATTTTCCATGCATTGGGTTTAAATTTGTACCCTCCGAGCCTAATTTGTTGCTTTCCTTAATTAATGTTGTTGCATGAAATTTTTCCCTTTTGGTCATTTGATACCCTGATAGAGATTGGCTGTGTAGTTGTGAACTCTCTGCAGGGTGTTGTTAGCAAAGATCTTGTCAGGTTGGAGAGTGGATAAGTAGATCCTAGACTGGCATGCTGATAGTCACACCTCCAGAGCTTCCAGGCAGGCAGGTGTATTGGGGTGGGGTGGAAAGCTGATTTCACCAGCTGTGTAACAGGCTCTGTTGCCACTTTCTTTGATTCTCTTTGTCATTTCACTGTTTTCTTTACTGGAATTGCAATTTTAAAAAGTCTTTCTGCAGGTGGAATGCCTCCTGTCCTTCAAGTGGCTCAGCAGATTAGCCAGGAGGAAAACCAACAGCAAAATGGACCAAATTTGTCAAGTTTGCTTAATTCTTTACCTGCTGCACACAGCAGCAACCCAGTTCTGCCCCAGCAGGTACAACCAGCAGGCTGGGATAAGAGCCCTGTGCTTGTGGCCCCAGCTCCAGTTCCCTCACAAAAACAGGTATATTTGTATATTATACAACATTTGTGTATTATCTTGCATGGGCAGTGTTGACCTTTGTGTTTTGTGTGGAGACTTTGTGGATGGCTGAGTTTATCACTCCAGCCTGGGGAGAAAGGAACAAATAATTCCAGTAGTTTTGGAGATGATTTGCCAAGCCTGATAATTTGCTTCAGACAGCTGTGGTATAGCTCAGCTGGGTATGAATCTTTCTTTACAAAAAGATTTTGTATCCATTTAAATTTAGAATGCTCAGTGGATACCTGTGTCTCTCATTAGGTTTTAATTAGTAGTGCTGCAGCTCTACATGATTTTTCTTGAAGAGAGGAAAGGGGTGACAAGGAATCAGACACTTTCTCTAGGGAAGTAGCATTTGTTCTTGTAATGAAGTCCTAGAAGGAGATTTAATTAAACTGAATCCATTATTTTAAATGTTTATGCACCATTTTAGAGTGAAGAGGGAGGGGGGATGACAATGAAAATTTGTGCTGCTTGTGCTGACTTGCCAGCAGTTGCAGGATGCTTACACGTGTTCATATAAATGCCAGAAACTAAATGTGTTTTTATATGAATGTTTTAGAGAATTTTGTCCATCTGGCAGAGTATTTAAATTTTGTGAAATTTCTCACTGAATCAGTCAGCACTCCCAATGAGATCTAGGGGTATGATACTTTAGGAGGAAAACAAAAAGTTTTTAAGGCTGAATAGCTCTGCTTCCAAAGCTTCTCTTCTGATTTCTCATGTTACTGCTTCCTCACAAAGTCCTTCAGAGACTTTACAAAAAGCTGCACAAAATGCATTATTCATTATCTTTTAATAAAGTGCAGCTTCAAACCCCATGGAATGTTTCCAAGGACTGAATAATTGTTTCTATTGATTATCCATGTAACATTTTAACATTTTTCACAGTGTCTGTCTTGGTTTTGTGTTGTGCAGGAGGAAACATAAGTTTAATTATGTTTACTTGAAGGAAATTGAAATTCTGCAGCAAATAACAGCACTGAGGAAAGAAGGTTTATGGTCTCTGAAACATCTGCCCAAACTCCATGAGGCCCCACAGCACAAATCACACAATGATTATCTTTTGGAAGAAATGCAGTGGATGGCAACTGATTTTATTTAAGAAAGAAGATGAAAGATGGTAACTGCCAAGACAGTAATGTGAATTTGATATTTTCAACCAGAAAAGAATAGGCAACATTTTCATGGTTAGGATGTGATCACTGAGGATCTGGGAGTTTGGGGGTTGCCTCTCTACTGTTTGTAAATTTTAAACAGTACTCCTAAAGGGATTGTAATTATTTTCTTTCTTTAGAAGTGCTTTAGATAGGATTGTGTAAAAACTTAGAATAATTGTATGGTTCTATTTTAGGGTTAATGTGTCAAGTTGGGAATAGATGGGTCTGGAATGCCAGTTCTACAAGGGCAAATGTTTTAGTTCTGAGCATTAACTGCAGAGCTTGTCATTTGAGGGTGCTGCCCTGCTTGTGACTCCTGGTAACATGAGCATAATGCTCTATTTCCATGCTGTGGGTTCCTGGAACCTTTTAAAGTAACAGCAGCTGCTCTCTGCAAAGTCCCATGACACGTGGCTCTTCCATGTTCCACTTGAATTCTGCCATCAGCTGGGAGCTTTTTCTTCACTCTCAGACACTGTGCTATTATTACTGTTATTTCTTTTAAGCTGCAGCTGAATAGTAGTAAAATATTTCTTTACTTTGTGGTTTTTTTTTTCTTTTACTATAACTTAAGCACATAGACTTCTCTCTTTTTGATGTGATTGGGATGGAAAACCTAATTACTTGCTACAAAGCAGAAATGCTGCCAAAACTGAGGGTGACTGGAAAGCTTATTGAAGAGATCTTGTGCTCCCCTTCATCACCCAGACTTGAGCCAGTGAAGCTCAAACCAAATAGGTATGTAGTTCAGGTGATTGATTTATTTTTTATTGATTTTATTTTTAAGTTACGGATGAAAAAAAGTAATATTTGTGAGGGCTGAGAGGGTTCATTCAGAATTATTTATTTTTTTTATCTTTTGTTTCCATACTGATCACTGCTGAAGACTTAATGCCTTTAAAGTCTTCTTCTCCCTCAGTTTTCTGAGGGAAAGCAGAGTGCTTCTTACTGCTTGATAGTTCTTTTCATTTATGAAAGTTCAGTTCTGATCTTTCTGGCCACACTTAAGAGTTGAAGTCACTTGTGGTTTTGATCAAACCCTGAAAATTACTTCTGGAGCAGCATTTTCCAAAGAGAATAATTAAATCTTCTTCTAGTTCATTTTCAGATGTACTTGCAAAACACTGAAAGATTTTTTTGGGGTGGGGGGCGAGGGGGAAGGAAGGACAGAAGGAGAAAAAAATTCTCCGTTAAATTTTGAGCTTATTTGTTTTTTGCTCTTGAGTCTTCCTTCCAAAGAGAGGTTAGGAGGGTTCAGTTTTGATGTAATTGTTCTGTAGAGCAGCATACAGTTAAATTTTACAATAGACTAGCCTGATATGAGAAGAGCATGGTTAGTGAAGGCCAAGACAGCTTGTGTGACTCGTGGCTGTGGCAGGTGACAAGGGGGATGTCCTGCACTAGTGCTCTTGGGCTGTTCTGCCAGAAGAGAACATTGGCAGTTAATGAAATTAAGGACTTGGAGGTGATAGCTGAAGCATATTTGTAAAACAGAAAAAGAATTCTTTCTGTTTAGATGTCTTTGGTTTCCTGGAAATAGCAAAGCAGTTATTGTGAAATCAGCTTTTACAGCTGCAGGGTTTTTGAAACCCACAGTTAAAGCTTTGCTCCACTGAGAAGTTTGACCCTTATTAGCATCTTTTGGGGGGCTCTCTTGCTGTCTCCAGGAGAATCCAAAGGTGACTAAGGGATATGGGAGTTCTGTTACACCCCTTCCCTGTAATCCTTCAGAGATGATTGGAGCATCAGAGCATTTGGTGTCCTTGAATTTTACAGTACAGTGTGTTTCTTCTGTGTGTTGAGGGAAGCAGAATCCCTCCTGCCATATGCTCTTCAGCTGGGTACCCCTTTCAGCTCAGACTACTGACTAAAAATAATATTTTTGCCAGTAGGCATAGAGTAGGAAAGCAGATTTATTTTTTATTGCAATACCAAAGCTAACATTTGTACTTGTATAACAAGTGTCAGCTTTTCTCCTGCTCTCTTTTCCATTCATAGAACTCTTGCATGAACTAAATTATCCTTATTTTCAGCTTTGGTTTTTTTGCATAAGATTTATCTGGTCACAAAAGATTCAGAAAAGAATTTCTATTTTAAGGGGCATTGCAGGAGAAAAAAAGACAACTAAGGGAACACCTGGACAAAATATACTTCTGGAATGAGTGTCATTGTTCCAGAACCCCTCTGTATGGCAGAGACCTTTTGGAAAATTGCTCTTGGATCAGTGAAAGAAAAATCTTTTGTTCTGCCAGGATTAACAAGTGGTGCTGGGCTGGCTTTGCAAATTGCCTTCCATGTTCCAACACTTCAGAGGCTGTAAGAGTCCACTGCAGGAACTCATTCTGACACTGGAACAGCAACAGATTGCCCTGAAGGATGTTAATACCAGGTAACTGAAACAAATCCATGTGCAGTCTTTGCACAGATTTGATGGGTGTGTGCTGCCCTCCAAAACAGGGTATTTATGTGAACAACTGTAAAATGCTAAATGATAAATAAGCTGCCTTGTTTTATCCTTTTTGCAGGCTACATTCCTCTATGCTGAACCTATTTGCATTTCAGATGTATCATTTTGGATCTTTCTAGGATTTGACACTCTCAATAGTTCCATGGCAACTGTTATTAGTTATATAACAATTCTACTTTATTTTGACATATCTTCTATTTGTTGTGTTAATGCTGACAAAAACAGAAGAGTAGGAGATGTAATAAGCTTCTCTTGGCAACTTTATGGATAGTGGTAATTTCCTCTTCAGTGTTTTTGCATTGTTTGATGTCAACATAAAACTTCATGTCCTGATTTACTTTCTAGTACCTTTAGCCAGGTACTTCGTGCTGCTTTACAAATATTACTGGTTTTGAGTAGTTAATAGCCCAAGTGGTGAAAAATTAGTATAATAAAGTTTTCATTTGTTTTATAGAGAGCTGTGTGTGTTCCCAGCTGTAGCTGTTGCTCCTCCATGTTTGTATGCAGCAAATCCTTCTTACACACAGACCCCTGGAATGAAACTCTCACATTTCAGTGTCGAGGAACAGAGCTGGTGCAGCTTGATTCAGGTAATTAAACACCATTCAGGTATTAAACAACCACACATCAGGTTACCTGTGAGCAGGGGCTGTCTCTGATTGTCAGTGTGACCTGCAGAACCCTCAGGTTCTCATTCCTAACAGGCAGCCTGGCAGCTCTGGCTGTCCTGCTTTGGAAGCTGAAAGCAGAAGGGAGGGCAGGTGCTGGTTTTGACACAGATGATTGCAGTGCTCAGCATCCTGGGGCTTTTCCTGAATTTCCATTTCCTCACATGAGTGAGAGTTAGTGAGAGTGGTGCTCACAGCTGGCATTAGCTGGTAAGAGGATCTCTTCATCAAGCTGGTAGTCAGTAGATGGTCATGGTGGGAGGGAAAATGCTAAAGGGAAGTCTAATACATCTGCAAGATTCATTTGCATAATTTCCTTACTTATTGAAGCAAATTATGTATGTAGCTGTTGCACAAATATGTAATTATATATGAAATATGTCAGTCATTTTACTATTTGATGAGGCATCTAGGGTGTTTCCAAGGAGTATGCCACTAGTTATCCTATGTTTATGAGCACTTTGTACTTCAAATGCAGATGATTTTTCACAATAGCCATTTGATTAATTGCTTTTGCTTTCATTATATGTAGCTATTTACATTGTTAGTACTTTAAGTGTAGTTGGTGTTTTTATGTTGGCATTTCCTCAGCCTTACTCCAGGGGCTTTTATTTTTTGTAGAGTGCCCTGGCATTGCCTGAGGGTAAATTGAAAGTATGCTCCTTTCCCTCCCCAGTAAGATTCTCTGTATCCTCTGGGGCCTACAATTTGAGCAAACATTAACAATATATTGAAGTTTTTCTTCTTATTTATTCCAAATTGCATCATTGTGCTTTCTGTCAGATGGAGAATAAAACATAAAAGAATACTTTGCCTTAAAGCAGCACAAGGCAGCACAACAGAAGGGATTTGATTTAGTCAATAGACAAGAAAAATGATGGAGCACATACAGGAATAACAACTCAGTCAGGTATGCTTAGTCATAGGACATGATGTGATTACTGACATAGATCTTTAGATTTTTATCTGGCTGACTGCACTATAAATTAATAACTTTAATGGTAGACAGATTAATTATGAATTGTGTAGATCTGTAATGTGGGCAGTCAATAACTTGACATGTTTGCATGCCTAATGTGGGTTGGGGAACTAATAAGAAAGCAATTTTCCCAATCTTTTCATTCTGTTAAAAAAGTTTGTTTAGAGATTCATCCTTTATTAATGTGAACTTGTAATTAAGTTGCTTGTTTCCCCGTTTTAGGAATTCATAAAAAACTTCATAAAAAAGTGATCCTTCTGTGCTATCCTGTCTTCCCACACTCCCTCCACAGGTGTCAGGCACACAGATGTGATTACTGTTGTCTTCTAGGGCACTGATTGAGACCTGCTGATGGACCCAAACACTAAGGGATGGTGTGACAAAATTGCAAGGGGCAGGGATACCCACATGTACAGGTGAATCTCATGGCTAGAAATCAGTGTTTTAAAATCAAAAGTAGAGAGAAGATGATTTGGGGCAAAACTAGGATTTTTGGTTGAGGTCACCCTTCTAGTTTAAGTAACTTGGTCTTTTGAGAGCCCTACAAAGACTTTATCATAGCCCTTCCCTTCAGACTAGAGGGAAAATGAAAATCATGTCCTTTCCACACTGCTGCTTCTGTTCCTGTCTTTCCCTCCCACTTTCATCTAACAAACCATCTGGACTTCTGTGTTGGGGCAGCCAAAATACAAGTGGGTGTTTTCAGCCCTTGATAAACAAGAAATGTCATTCTTGATTATCATTGGATTTCAGATCCACCAGTGATGAGATGCTGTTTGTGTAGTTCTAAGATGTATTTCAAAGCTTCTCTCAAGTGACTGATTCTTTTCTTGGAAGGATGTGCTGAGAGCACAAGGAATGTAATGGGTTTCTTTGTTTTACAGGCTTGTAAGTGGAAATTCTATTGAAGAGAGGCTGTTGAAAAAGAGTATTTAACATATGATTCAAGAACTGGCTGCTCAGGGAGGGGATTGTTCAAAAGACTTTTTATCTCAGGTACTGTAACATTGGGAATGTGAGCAGTTATTTAATGATACATAAAAAATAAGTATTTTACTAGATCTGAGACAGAATTTTTGAAAAGGTAGTGGTTTATTTATTTCTAGGCTAGTTTGGGAACCAGTGGTATGTGCTCACAGTTAAATTCAGTAGAAATGCTGAACTGTCAGCTCATACAGAAAATCAGAAGGTAAAAATACCTAGGAGTAAAGATTTGCTTGTTCCAATGATAATGTTACCCTTTTATTGACATTGCTTTAATCAATCAAAAGCAACATCTGCAGCAAAAGGTGTCAAATACATCTGTAATCTGACTTTTATAAGCTTGATTTTAGGATGACTAAAAAATTTTTGACATCATGCCTTATCTTATTGAATACTACAAAACATGTTTCCATAAGGCTCTTTGCTCTGAATATGGAAAGGAGGGTTCTAGAATGTTTGCAGACTGTCTGAGCTAAGAACTTACTCAGATTGAGAGTTGTGTGGCTCAGGAAACACCGTGGTTCTTACCCAGTTAGAACACTTGGCTTGGTGGGCCAGGTATGGGGATGTCTCTTGTTTTATGTAAACCTTTAGAAAAATTTGGGGTTTATTTTCCTGTACAACAATCAAGTGGCTTCTGTAAAGTACCTTGTTTTCAATCCATTTACATCGAACAGTTCAGTGCAAATTTAAATACTGAAACCCTCAGGGGAGGGAATTTGAGCCTGCTGATAGATCTGTTCTTGTTCTGAAACATTGAAGTTACCAAGTGTTCTCTTGAGGGTTGTGACCTGCATTGAACTAAATTGTATCTTGTGTTGTAAAACTGTTTTATAGTCCTGTGCCTTGCCAGGTTATTTGCATTCTTTCTTAAAGGTCTTGGAGCATGTCAGTGGTGTGGTTCACTCTTGTAACAATGCTTATCACTCTCCAGAGCAATGCCAAAATCGTTACATAAAAACCATTGCAGGTCCAGAGGGAAAGGTGAGTTTAAGTTGAAACTTCCTTTGCTTTGTGAGGACTTGGGGGCTTCTGGGGTCTTTTTTGGTTTTGTTTGTTTATTTTTTTTTTCTCTTTTAATTCCTCATTGCTGTTACAGTACTACATGAGTGTTCACTAAGCAGAAACATAACTAGATTTTAGAATTTTGGATAGCTTAGTATACAAGTAAATATTAGTAAATACCTTCTCCTAACAGTATGACTAATATAGGTTGTATTTATTACATTTCCATACACTTAGAAATATGATTTTCCCCAATTATGACAATATGACTTTGGGTGTATCATTTTTCATTACTAGTATGTTAAAAATAAGGGAGGGGAGCTATTTATTTTAAATTGAAGTGGTAGGATATGAATTGTCTTCACTCAATACTATAGATAATGATAATTTTGAGACAGGGCACTTTTGATTGTGTATTTTTGGTACCTAAGCCTTCACTCTGTATTTATCCCAGAATGTAGGTGGCCATCCTCTTTGTGTTAGTCAAGCCTCTGCCAAAGACCAGAATTCTGAGTGTGTTCAAATCTATATAAATCACTTTATATTTTTTATGACAATGACTACTAGAAAAAGAAGTTCCTCAAATAGATTTCTGTAAGTTTACTTGTACTGTCAATAATTTTTCTCAGATTTAACAGTAAATGACTGGTGGCCTCATTGGTGAATTTGTTTTCTCTTAAGCACGAATGTATTTCACGGGGACCTTTTTCTTATCAAAGGCTCTGTGATGAGCCTTAAAGTCGTGTTTACTGCCCAAGAATCAAATGTGTGCTGGTGCTGACGTAAAGAAAAGCCTGAAATGCTTCAGTATCGCTCCGTCTGATGTAGCAGAAGTCCTTCCTCGTGTCCGGGTGGAACCTCCTGAGCATCAGCGTGTGCCCGTTGTCTCTCGTCCTGTTACCGAGCGGAGCCGGTCCGTGCTCTGAGCCTCCCTGCCGGCGCTGACAGGGATGGGGTCCCCTCTCAGCCGCCTCTTCTCGAGGCTGAAACGCGCCGGCTCCCTCAGCCTTTCCCCGTAAGGGATGCTCCTGCCCCTTCCGCACCTTTGTTTCCCTGGGCTGGCCCCGCTCCGGGCGCTCCCGGTCCCTCCCGTCCTGCGGAGTACAAAGCCCCGCGAGCTGCAAGCGCGGCTTTTCACACCGTGTCTCGAAGGGAGGCGGCAGCCCTGCTCCCTGCGCGGACAGAAACTACTGTGTGCTCGGTCCTCCCCTGCCCCGGCTACAATAAATACCATTTCCCGGCCGTGTCGCCGAGCCCGCTCCTATCGCGACAGGGCCCGCGGAGCGCGCAGGCGCGGCGCTGGCGCAGGCGCGGTGCGGCCCGCGGGTGCCGGCGCAGGCGCGGCGGGACGCGGTTTGTCTCCTGCCGGCGCTGGTAGCGGCGCCCNTGTTTTCACTGGGGCCGTAAGTGTTAGTGAGGTGCGGGTAATTAAAATAATAAGACCTTGTTGCTGGTGGTATCGTTTGAATCTTAATTATTTGGTATCGACGCTGTGAAATAACCACAATACCTCGAAGAATTGCAGTATTGTTAAATCTTTTAGAAAAGGGGCCTGTAAAGAGTGCAGTTTTTT
>VYXF01001449.1:422582-449775 GCA_013397295.1 Polioptila caerulea
CGGGATGGACCCCGGAGCGGGAGTGGCGGAGCCCGCCCGGAGGAGCCGCTGTGCCGGCTGCGCTCCCCGGTACCCCGGCACGGGAGGTCCCGGGCTCTCGGCCCCCTGTCGCTGCTGGCACGTGTGTGACAGCGCTGCTTTGCTCCCCCTTCCCGGACAGCCGCCTCATTCCCGGGGCAAGGAAAGGAGTATCTCCATCCCCAGGGCTTGGGCATATCGTGCAGGACAGCGGGGCGGAGGGCTGTGATGTGCTCCCTGCCTGGGCAGCGGAGGAACGGGAGAGCCGCTGCATCCCAGCGCTTCCCAGTAGTGCCGTGCCGCTGTGCTGCTGCCTGTTGCCACTTGCGACCAACTTGGAGTTCAGAACGCAAAGGAGTGGCAACATATTTGTGTATGTTTGGCCAGAAATGCTAAAAATGCAAGTGTTGCTTTCAAAAGAGGGAAGAGATTTTGAAAAGGAAAAAAAAACACATCAGGTTTCGTTTTCTCTTGTTGCTGTTTCTGTGTTACTCCCAGCCCTGAATCTACTTGTCAGTGCATGTCATTGGAATTTTTGTTTGTCTGTGATTGAAATACAAAACCAGAACGTTTTGGGATTTCTGCGTAGCTTGACTCAATAAACAGCATTTTAAATGAAATGCAAATTTGGCCCATTTTCATATCTTTATGTGTTGTGAAGGAAAGAGAAGGCAAAGTTAAGCATCAAGTACAGTAGTTTTGCATACATTTAGATGACTTGGCCTTCAGTAGCTAGAACAATAAAGTTGAATAGTGTCAATTTTCTCATTTTTAGTTACTGTTGAAACAATGGACTATATGTTTTAGCAATTATGTTTACAATAACTTTGTGTTAAGAGTTAAAAGCACTGAAACATTGGTAATAATGAACATGAAAAAAGAGTAGATGGCTTTAATACTCGAGACCATGGTTTCTTGAAGTTCCATAGTAAGGGAAAAAGCCCTGTTTGTTTTTAATTATTGTTATTATTTGAAGTCATTCTACCTAGCTAAGGAGAATACAGCATTTGTAAGACTATTCAACAGCAGTATTAGCTAGAGAAATTTATGAGGGATTTAAGTGAGATTTTGTTGTGCTGAGGGTTTTAGATCGTTCCAAACATTTTAAGTAACTGCAAAACCAGGATAACATAATTCTTACTGTAAGGTAATCTTTCTAGTTACAGCTAAGTAGTTTCATTTGCAGAAGAGTTTTTACCTTCCCTGAATGTCTGTTTTTGTGTATTTCTTTAGAGTATACTGTAAAACCTTAGATCAGTGAGAATGCACCATGGCAATGGTCCTCAGAATGCCCAGCGCCAGCTCCAGAGATCCAGGTCCTTCACAGGCAGCGAGGGAGAAGAACAACAGGCAAATTTACCCCAGTCCCCCGCAGCCTCCTTCGCGCCTTCTGCGAGTCCCTCAGCGCCGCAGTCGCCCAGTTACCAAATCCAGCAGTTCATCATGAGCCGGAGCCCGGTGGCCGGGCAGAACGTGAACATCACCCTGCAGAACGTGGGCCCGGTGGCCTCGGGGAACCAGCAGATCACGCTCACCCCGCTGCCGCTTCCAAACCCGACGTCTCCGAGCTTCCAGTTCAGCCCCCAGCAGAGGCGCTTTGAGCATGGATCCCCCTCGTACATCCAGGTCACCTCCCCGCTGCCGCAGCAAGTGCAGTCCCAGAGCCCCACCCAGCCCAACCCGGTGCCGGTGCAGGCGCTGCCCAACGTCCGGGCAGGCACTCCCGGGCCTGGCCTGGGCATGTGCAGCCAGAGCCCCACCAGAGGGTTTGTGGATGCCAGCGTGCTCGTGAGGCAGATCAGCCTGAGTCCCTCCAACGGCGGGCACTTTGTGTACCAGGAAGGGCCGGGAATTGCACAGATTGCTCAAGGAGCTGCTGCACAAGTGCAGCTCCCGTCGTCCGGGGCGCCCGCCACGGTGAGGGAGCGCAGGCTGTCACAGCCTCACTCGCAGTCTGGGGGCACCATCCACCACCTCGGGCCTCAGAGCCCCGTGGCCAGCGGGGCAAATATGCAATCTTTGACTAGCCCGGGCCACATCACAACGACCAGCTTGCCACCCCAAATCAGCAATATTATCCAGGGGCAACTTATGCAACAGCAGCAGCAAGTGCTTCAAGGGCAGCAGCTGAGCAGACCCATTGGATTTGACAGGACTTCTGGTGGGTTGATAGCGGGAGTTGGAGGACCGAGTGCGTTTGGAATGACATCACCTCCTCCTCCCACGAGTCCTTCACGGGTCACTGTGCCACAGGGGCTCTCGAGTCTTCCTCTCACTCCTACAGCTAACACAGCAGTGAAAAAACAACCCAAAAAGTTGGAGGAGATTCCTCCTGCCAACCAAGAAACTGCTCAAATGAGAAAACTATGTTTGGATCATCACCACAAGCAGATGGAAATTCTTAAGGAAACTTTTAAGGAATGTTTGATTGAACTGTTTTTCCTGCAACATCTTCAAGGGAATATGATGGACTTTTTAGCTTTTAAGAAGAAACACTGTGTTCCTCTGCAAGCATACCTGAGGCAAAATGACTTGGATTTGGAGGAAGAAGAAGAGGAAGAACAGTCTGAAGTCATCAATGATGAGGTAAGAAACTTTGTTGGAATAAAATCATAGATGAAGTTGCAGCACTGGGATTGTGAAGTATTAAAGAATGGGACAGGACATGAAAAATAATTTTTGTTTGATAAAATGTGGCAGTTTTTCATAAAATAGTTGGCCTGAGAGAATGCAGTTCTGCTGGGTAGTGTGAGTCAATGGATTGGTTTGAGTGTGCTGTTAGATTTATGGATTTGAAATAAAAGAGTAGAGAGGGAGCTTTAACTGTCCTAGATGCACACAAAGATGGTAGAAGTGTGGAAATGGTTTTAAGCTTTCAGAATGGTTATGACTAGGAATCGTAGTTAGAATTTCACTTAACTAGACTTGGACAAACCAAAAAAGAATCAGCAAAAGCATTACAAGAGTTTAACCTGACTCATGTGACTTCTAATCATAGATGTTACAGAAGTTCAGTGTTGCTGCAGCCAACAAAAAACGTGAATTAATGTAATTAGTGAGGGAGAAGGTGTAAGGTCGTGTATTACATTATTCAGGGTGCCCTGGAGCTCTGTGTGTGAGTTGCTGTTTAAAGGATTAACAACCAGCACTTACAGACTGGACGTTGACAAGTTCACTTTGTTACTTATGCAAAGGTTTAAATTACTAGCTAGCTTGAATTCACTCTTTATTAATGGCAAAGAACTTGAAAGAAGCTTGCCACAAGCAGGTGCTGTGCAGCTTTTCCTGCACGTTTGTACCCATCTGTGGGTGCTGGAGCACTGGGCTGGTGCAGAGCCTGCCCACATGGCAAGTGGTTGCAGCAGGGTAGATAAAACTGATGCCTCTGCAACACTTGGCTCTCATAAATATCTTCTCAAATTGGTGAAAATATCTAAGGGTATATAGCTGCCAGTTTGTAGAAGAACTAATATTATGTGAAGAGCCTTGTGTGGCTTTAATTACCTTTGGGAA
Source organism: Polioptila caerulea (assembly GCA_013397295.1). Lineage (NCBI taxonomy): Eukaryota > Metazoa > Chordata > Aves > Passeriformes > Certhiidae > Polioptila > Polioptila caerulea. The sequence goes on from VYXF01001449.1 coordinate 426,114, forward strand.
ATGAGTGCCTTCACTGAAATTTGATGACTGTTAGGTATGAATCATTAGCAGTCGTGCCTTCAGCTGGAATTTGTGGAAAATTTTAACATAATAATGGCTGAAGTTTAATTTGTTAATTGCTTTGTTGTCTGAACTTCTTGACTAGGAAAATACATTTCTGCTTTCAACAGTTATTGACAATTTTGAAGGAAGCATTATGTTATATAGTAACATAAAAGCTAGCCTGTTACTGTAATTTATTGACAATGGATATTCAGTATTCTTTTTTTTCACCTGGTTTGTGTTTTGTCAAATTGTTTAGGTGTTCTTGTTGGGTTGCGTGTTTGTCAGCTGAAATAACCAGGTATTTTGAACCACCATCTGCACACTTGGAGGGATCTTTAGTGGGTGTAAATGGGCCAGGTTCCCTGAAGTCAGTGGCACTGCTACATTTTAAATGAGTTGAGGCTCTACCCCGCGGTGTTTTGGGTTGAGAATGTGCTGTACTTCGCTGCCTTCTCCTGGTGAATCCTCTTTTGTTTGTGGAAGCTGCTTGTCCCCTGTAACTGCTGGAGAATTTTGCAAAGTGCAACAGCAAAGAGTCTTTATGTGTTTTCAAGTGATGAATCTTCTGAAAGATTAAGACACCTTTTGAGTATGTTCTTTCTTTGTATTTTGTTGTCGTCTTCTGTTTTATTTCCCCCTCCCCCTCTTTCTCACTTTCTGCTAAAGCAACACGCTTCATCCCTTGCCTGGAAGGTTGATCTCTTTGGGAATTCAAGGGGAGAGTGAATGGTGGCTGTGCTCATTGCTTAAATAAATGTTGAAGCTCTCTTACGTTCAAACTGTCTGTCATGCTAATTTGTTGTCCGTTAGCAGCAGCAATCATTCAATTTAAAACACACTTTTATGTTAACTGCACTTAAGAAAACGTTTCCAGTGACAAGAAGTCACAATAAACAGTCAAGGCTGTGCTCTGTTCTGCTATTAAAAGTAAGACAGAACTCTGAAAATGGGCTGTGCTCGAGACAAGCTGTACTGATGGTGGTTTAGTTATTATCCCCTCTTCAGTGAGGTGCCATCAGTACCAAACAAGTGTGTTGAACAGTTAAAAAAAAAAGAAAAACTTCTAAAAAGAAAATGATTCTCCCTTCTTTTTTTTTTTTTTTTTTTTTTTTTTTTTTCCCAAAATATTTCTCTCAGGTAAAGGTTGTGACAGGAAAGGATGGGCAGACTGGTACTCCTGTCGCTATAGCAACTCAGCTTCCTCCAAATGTTTCTGCTGCTTTTTCATCCCAGCAGCAACCATTTCAGGTACTTTTCAATGGTTCTAAAATGTAGTTTCATCCCAGATTTTTTTTCTTCATTGAGATTTGATATTTCTTAGATGAATTAGAATTTTCCCAAGAGCCCATCCCTTACCATCTAAACAAAACCAAAAAGCCTTTGCAGTCTTCAAATGCATCAGTATAACTGAGGCCTTGAGGAAGTTAAAGCTTTGTCTCCAGGTTGCTGGCTTATTGCATTAACTTTCAGCTTGAATGTTTTCACTTTGGTTTGTTTGTCTTTTGTATCCCTAATGCATTTGGTTCATTTGTGCATTCTGCGTAGTGATAATATGGATTCTTTGTCTGTGGCATTGTAATTGTGGATTTCTTCTAAAATTCTTTTCTTTTTTTTTTTCTTCCCCTTATGTATTAAAGGTTTTGAGTGTGGCTACAGAAGGTTTTGGATTTGCCTTCCCTGAAATGTGTTAAACAGCAATACTAATCCTCTGACACAATTTGTTTTAAATAATTAACTGCTTTCCATTAGCTCTGCCATAAATGTTGGGAAGAAGAAACAGAAGTGCTTATTTTTATTATAAAATTCCTTTTTAACAATTTTTTTTCCTTTTTCATGAGGAATGCTGGAGAAAGCCAAGAAATAAATGTGATAATCAGTTAACATTTTTGTGGATCAGTGATGATGCAAATTTTCAGTTTGGTGTGGTTTTATGCAGCTGCCTTCAACTCTGTTACCCAGACATCACCACACACATACCCTGAGAAGCAATATACCCTAATTCCATCTGCAGCTAAAATATTGACTTTTTGGCTCAATGATCTGCTTAGCAGGTGTTACAGGGTGAATGACTCTGCTGTACCACAGCAGCTGTACAGGCTGTGCTGCCTTTACCGAGGCTTTGGAAGTGGCAAGTGAATTGAAATACGAGATGGGTTGTGTTCCTGTGTGTACCAAATGGGATGTTCCCTGTGAGATTGTACAAAGGAGCTGTGCAGCAAAGGGGATTGCACTGAGACCTCTTCCCTAGGGCCAGTACTGACATGTCTTGGAAGTCTCCTTAGGTTGTCAGGCTTCCTTTAAGCTGTGTGAAATGCGCAATATTATCTCAGGTTATTTATTGTAGTGATTAGGGCTATCACCAAGCTGTAACTGCAGCAGTGATGATACTTTTGAAGGTATTGTACCATGTCAGAGCAGTTTGAGGGAAACTGGTTCATGCTAAAAATGTAAAGAACTCTCTGTGTGGTACTGACCTTTTAGCACAAACTGCTAACAGAAAGTGGCATTTCATTCTATCAGTCCTGCTCTTTGCAATTGTTTATGGAGAAATAATATTGGTGTCCCAATCAGCATCACCCCAGTGCAGAAATGCAGTGCTCTGAGTGATTATTGTTTGCATGCTGCATAATCATGACCTAAGGACAGCTACATTATTTTAATTAAAGTTGGGACAGTTTTAGTCTAATATTAATGGTATGTGACTGCAATTTATAAAGGCATAACATGTCTGCTCTCTGAAGAGTCTGGCCTAAATTACACAGTGATAATGCAGACAGCTGGGAGGCATATTTTTAAGAAAATGTCAGTCAAAAATCCTAAAGTAGAGATACAGCCTGAAACTGTGAGTATTCAGTCATCCAGAGGGAGAGAGCAGGTGAAATAAATGGCATTTAATGTGGAGTTTGAAGAATATAATTTCTTAAACTGATGTCCCAGTAGCATCTGATGCAAATGGGGCATAAACTGAATTTGTTAGTCAATTTAGTAGCATTTACAAAATCAATTCTTTTGGCTTATTTTGAAAATTCTGTAAATGCCCAGGTCTATGATGCTCTCTCTGCCAGACACTGGCTGTTGGATCTGAAATACACTGCATGTCTGCCTTGAGACAAGACAAATATTTGAAAACTTAATCCCTATTGAGTGTGAAATGGCAATGAAAACTGTGAATATGAGTCAGAGATACTTAACACCAGAATTTACATCTGAAGGCTGTAGCTGTATCACTGGAGTGGCCACAAATGTCCTGAGAGCAGCAAAGAGATTGTTATTAATTCATAGCTATTGATTGAGTCTGAGGGGCATGAGATATATTCAGCTCAAAAAGGAGCATTTGAAGCCCAGTCATTGTAGGTGATGCTGCCTGTGGTTATTAATACCAGGCAGTGAAGCACTGAAGATGTAGGGTGTCACTGCTGTGATTTATTTCAGTGTAGACTGGTGTTTACCTCTGTGGGTTTAATTTACACTGGTAAAACTCTGGTTAAAATCAGAGAAGAAAATACCTGTGAATAAAGTAAAAAAAAAATATGGAAAATTACTGTCTTCCTATGTTGTCATAAAAAATTTTCACAACATTTGCAAACCCTTACTATACCTCAGCATGTTTAAGGCTCTCACCATTAGAAGAGTACACTTTGAGAACTAAAGTGCTAAATTAATTCATTTCCCAGGATGCAGAGAGTGCCATTCATGAAGTCTGTGTCTGAAGGAATCTCTTATTTTTTGGGATAACCCTTATTTTTCTCATATTAAGTTGCATAGTAGAATATTTGGAACAGCATGGCCAAATATTGAGGGGAATTTTAAAATGATTTGGAAAGTCACTGGAAGGAATTGGACTTGCACAGACACTGATGGACATGAATAAGTACTTGCCAGTATGCTGAGGGCCCAAAGAGCACGAAAATTGTCATATACCCAAATTTGTTTGCTTTAGTAATCCTGTTTGTGAGCCTGTCACCTGTGCTTGATGCTGAAAGGATTCTCTGGGATAGGTTCTTGTCATCATTGCCAATATTAAATAGTGATTTTAAAATAAAGGTACTGATGCACTGTGTAATCTTACTGAAGGAAAATTCCAGCTTCCTGAATCAGAGCCCAGTGATTCCTTTTGCATCTCGATATCAGTGTGCTCTTCCAGACCTGTTAATGCATAGTTTGTGTATTGTTTATCCCCAGACAAAATGGATAGTAATTTCTGGTGAGCTCTGATGTCACCTTAGCCTTATGGCAATATTGTTTCTCCTCATGAGACTCATTTTGCCAGCTGTGCAAACAGGTACAAGTCCAGCATCTGGAAAACTGGAACTGGAACTTGTGTACCTTGGCTGAGGTTCTTGATTCCACATTCCTAGCTTTTTCCTGAAATATTTCAGTGGTAACTCTCACAAAGCTCTATCCTGAGAGTGAGAGTACTGGAAACTCAAATAAGCTTAAACTGTTTTCAGGATGAGGATGAATTTGTGTGTTACTGATGTTCCACACAGTTGTAATATTATTATGAAAAATTCCATTAATTAAAAAACAAAGAGTAACAAAAAATACTGGGCAAGTTTTTTTTTACATATCCCATTTTCCTGAGTTTGGTATCACTTAATAAAATGTAGGTGTGCATTATATATAACCAACTTCATCACTTAATATTTAAACTCCACGAAGAGTATCTGTGCATTGTGGACAACTAAAACTTCATAGCAGATATTGAATGAGTCTTGTTTCTTTTGTTGTGCAGCTGTTCTGAAGGACTTGTTCAGTGCTGGCCTCCTTAGATCCGTTTGTAAATTCTCTCCTGGTGTTAGACCATCTGCAGATTGAACTTCTGTGATTTGTTTTCTTTTCCCTGTAGCAAACGCATACAGGGACTCCAGCGACGGGGACTGTGAGCACCATAGAGATTGAAGCTTTTAAGAGACAGCAGCAGGCCCTTGCACCAGCAGGTAGGTTCCACAGGCACAGTTCCACTTCCATCCTCTTTTTTTTCCAAACAGTGATTGGAGCCCACTGTTCTGTAACTCGTGAGATACATTTTTGCCTCACCTTGGGAATCGCCAGATCCTTCGGACTGTCTACTGTGACTGGTGCTGTGGGAAGACTGCACTCCACTCCCAGTAGACAGGCCTGGATTTGGCAGGCATGGAGACATGGTTAGGTTGATTGTTCTAGCTGAGAAGATTGGAGATGGCCAACTTGAGATCTGAGGGACTCTGCCCCTGGAGCATGTTCTTCATCAGTGCTACACATGTACAGTAGCTGTAGCTTTCGGAGCTGATGTTGGAATCATGTGTAGTAGTTTGCTTTGTAGAATTGAACCCATTCCATTATACCATGCCATAAATGGAATTTGAATATCACAGATTCGTCTAAGAGACCACGAATTGAAGTGGGCCGTCATGGGATGGTTTTTCAGCACCCGGGTGTGGCTTCAGGAGTTCCTCTTCAACAGCTAATGCCAACGGCACAAGGTACTGTGTCACCACATGCCAGTTGCACATTAATTTCACAAGGAGATGTTGGTGATGGAACTAGAAACTTGGGCTTCTGGCCTGCCAAGATCCTAGTCCCACCACACACTTCTCCATGTAAATTAATACTTGGTATGCAATGCCTGATTTGTTTAAGGAGCTGAGTGACGGGCTCCAGAGGTGCATGTGGGCATGGAAATACGTCACAGGTGCTGATGCAAAATGGCCAACCTGAGAATTCTGGAACTGAACCAATGATTGATGAAAAGGAAACCACCTAATTGGAACATCATGCCAAATTTTTATTCATTAGTCATGCCAAGCTTTAGAGTATGTGTTAGAGTGAATGTGTTCTTAGAAAGAACTCAGTAGTATTTAGACTTTATGCTGGTTTTTTTAGGTTAAATTCCATTAGCTCACCAGTCCTTTTTTTTTTGAGTATCCAAAGTTTAGAAGACCTATAATGACATGCTCTTTTTTAGTTGCTGTGCTCCAAATTTTAGTTACAGTCCTGTGCATGAAGTACTTTGTTGTTTATTGTAATGGTGATTTATTTTGTGATTGTGACGTGGTATTTTCAAGTGATGGTGTCTTGTGGCAAAGTAAGTAACGAACCCGCTCTATTCACAGTCGATTTCCTCCTTAAATCAGCAGAGAGCATCGCAGGTTTTGATCTCACCTGCTCCATGTCTCCTCTTGCCCTGCAGGTGGGATGCCTCCCACTCCGCAGACGGTGCAGCTGACGGGGCAGAAGCAGAGCCAGCAGCAGTACGACCCCTCCAAGGGCCCTCCGGTGCAGAACGCGGCCAGCCTGCACACGCCGCCGCCGCAGCTGCCGGCGCGCCTGCAGCCCGCCAGCGTCCCCATGGCATCGCTGCCGGCCACCCTGCAGCTCCCGCAGCAGCAGCCTCAGCTCGTGGAACCTCCGGCCCAGCCGCAGATCCAGGTGAAGATCCAGCCCCAGAGCGTGCCCCTGACGGCCGCTCCGCTCCCAGCGCCGCTGCAGCAGCAGGTGCCACCGGCGCTCCACGTGCAAGGGCAGGCGCCCAACCAGGCGTCGCAGCCGCAAGCTGCCATGCAGCAGCAGGTACGGGAGGGTTACTGGGGGGTGTTCCTGGGTGTTTGTGTCCATGGCCAGTAAAATCTAGGAATGCTGTGTTTGTCTTTTAATTCCACTGGATGCTTAAATCCTTTGCTTGTGGAAATGCAGTTGTACGTTTGTTGTTAAATTGAAGTCTCCGTTACGTTCTGCTGTAGTGTAGAATAAGTATTGAATCCTGAACTCCTCAGTAACCAGTGTGTTTCTTGGGCAGACTGTGACTCTGACACGACCATCTGCAGATCCTGCTCAGAGTTCTCAGCGTCTTGCAGCAAATCCGCTGCCACCTACCTCATCCATCGCTGCGGCAGCGATCCCAGGCACAGCACCGCCTTCTCCATACCCAGTGCAAACAAACAGGACCTCTCCAGCAACCAACAAGTCCCTGTCTCCTATTGCATCCAAGCCTCCTGGCTTAGCAGTAGCAGCAGCAGCAGCACCTAAAACACAAAGTCCAGCTCAGAATGCAGCCGTGTTGCCACAGGAAAACTCTCAAGACAAGCTGGCTGAACAAGTCAAGCTGGTAAGATATTTTCTGTGTCATGCTTTTACACCTTTTCTTTTCCTGTCAATTACTTTAATAAAGTGGGAGCAATTACTATTTTTCTCTCATTCTGTGGCTTCAGGTGTGTTCTGCAGCTTCATTGTAAGTCTCTGTACTTTTTTTTAAGGAAAATCAAATCCATCAGCGGATAGCAGAACTGAGAAAGGAAGGTTTGTGGTCCCCCAGGCGACTGCCTAAACTCCAAGAGGCTCAAAGACCAAAATCCCACTGGGATTATTTGCTGGAAGAAATGCAGTGGATGGCAACTGATTTTGCCCAGGAGAGAAAGTGGAAGATGGCAACTGCTAAGAAGGTACTTGAAAAACATTTAATAGCTCAGAACAATAAATATTGATATCACTCAGTTTGGTAGCAAAGCTATTGAGGTATCTTTTGCTACAGATAGAAGTAAAGGAAAGATGAGGAACTAACTTTTACCTCAAAGGAGAAGTTATAGTGTCAGTTTTGGATATGGCACCTGAGATAGACTGGATAATTGTACAGATGCAAATAAGAATTTATGGATTTTATTCCTCTGGAAATCAAATAGCTTCTTTAGGAACCCACTCAATATGTTGACTGGGTTATATTTAAATAAAAAATAGAGTTGTCATGCCTGTCTCACAAATGAGTTCTTTCCTGCCAATAAAGAGTAAATATAGAATTCTGTAAATAACTTCCATTGGGTGTGGTTGTCTGTCTAGTTCTTTTTCTTAATCTCAAATAATTGGAGAATTATTTGAGATTGTTTCTTATTAATAAGAAAAATCAGAGTAAAGACAGTAGTGGAAACATGGTAGAAAACTATTTCCATAGGGGAGGAGAGCAGCACAGCAGGAGCCCAGTAGTAGAGTGAAAATTTATATGGTGTCTATATATATATATATATAAAATTCATATGATGAAATATATAAAATCTGTTAATTTACAGTAAGCAAGGATTTTCTGTGGATACCAGCAATGTTGCAGCATCTTTTTTTAATACATTTATGACCAGTTTAGGGTAATGAAGAGAGCAACTGAAGGTCATTAGCTTTAATTGCCATGTTGTTTTCTACTGTATGTTCTGAAATGATGGAAACTCAGAAGCAAAGTATTGGAATAAGTGTATTGTTTTGTACAATAAATATCTGCATTTTGAATACAATTTAAATCTGGATTTCCATTTGTGGCCAATGGTAGGTTTTTAAGAATAGGAGAAACAGGAAGGGCAAATGTGAAATGATCCTTCCCCTGGCACTATGCTTCAAACTTCTGGAAGTCAATGTTTTAGGGACCTCCTGAGCTAAAGGTTGCAGTCAAGTCAGTCTTAACAGCCATTGACTGATCTTTCATTCATGTATGTACACTCTTTTTGAACTCATTTTAGCTTTGGTCTCTGACATTTTGTGGTGTGATTTCTGTGACTTCTTATGTGCTGTCTGAAAAAAAAAAAGTTTTCTTTTGTGTGTTTGCTGCTAATTTCAGTGGAATTTTTTCTCATTTTTGTATTCAGAGAGTGAATTAAGAGTTTCCTACCTGATTGCTTAGTTATAGCTGTATTTTTTTTCTTTGAGTTTCGTGTCTGTTGCTTTACTGGCATGGTAAGAATTAGAAATATTAGAGGTAAGTGCTATGTGTGTAAAGCTATGGTCAACATCTGGCTGCTGATAACCACTATAATCTTAAAAAATGCAATTATATGTATTTTGAGGTAACCTAATCCAGTATTTCATGGTATTTTAGATGGTAAGAACTGTGGCTCGTTATCATGAAGAAAAGAAACTTAATGAAGAGCGAGCTAAAAGGGAAGAACAGAACAAACTGAGGAGGATTGCAGCATCCATTGCTAGAGAAATAGAGTATTTCTGGTCTAACATTGAGCAGGTAAAGTACCACTCACTAAGACTCGTGCAATTTGTGGTGGTTTTTTCATCTTCAGTAGTTTATTTGTAAAATAAAAGTGCCTTATTAGACTTGCTTTACATTTCAGGTTGTTGAAATTAAACTGCAAATTGAATTTCAAGAGAAAAGGAAAAAAGCTTTGAATTTAAAGAGATTTTCAAGGAGAGGTAATTCTATTCCATTTTGTAAGAAATATAGTCTGAGTTCTGATGGTATTGTTTTATGTAATTTCACTCAGTGCAGGTTAATGTCAGTGGTGGTAAAATTGGGAGTTGCTGATAATAGGTTGTGAATAGATCTGAATCATGAGTTACAGGTTTTTATATTTTTGTGCTAGATTTTGTTAATACTTTTTGTGTTTTGCTTTGAATACATTTAAAAGTTCATGTAAGAAATGTAAAATTGCTAAGTGATGAATACATACATCAAGTGTAATAATTTTCCAGGTAGGGATACAAAAGAAGACCTTTATTTGGAAAAAGAAAGTGAAATGGTAAGTCTTTCTGCTTTTTCAAAAAGCCATTAAATTAGTTTAAATGTGATTATGTAAGTGAAAAAGTTTTAGTGAAAGTGATTTTTTTTTTTTTTTTTTAATACATGGTGAGATTAAGAAGATTTCACTGTAGTTACTGACAAATGAACATTCAGTCACAAGCACAAGTATAATTTTTCTTTTCTGGTTAGGAAGGGAAGTGCATTGTGGTTGGTGCACGTCTTTAGTGGCTGTAAATAATTCATTCTGAGACTGAAGACCAAAATCTGTACAAATTAATTGCCAGACTTGGGCAGGAGAGTCATCTACAGTGGCCAGGGGTAGACTTTGTGGGGCACAAAGTGTGTTTTCAGGTGTTCAGGAGAGATTTATCTGCTGAGATACAGAATGGATTGAACTGAATGAAACTTGGATATCTTTTTCCCTGGAGAAATGTATGCTAAGGACTCTTTGGCTGTGTCAGTGCAATTGGAAAAAAATGGACAAGGGATGTGAGGCCCTGAGCCATCTGTCGAGGCACAGCTGATGCCCATGTGCTGAAATACTCCCCCTCCACCAAACAGAATGCCTGCATCTGAATTTCCTGCTAGGAACAAGCCTTAGCATGTGTTATCAGCCAAACTGTGGCCCAGCACTGGCTGTGAGAGTTAATTGGCACAGGCTAAACAATTCTACAGAGTGCACTGGACAGCTGAGACAATTGTAAGCCTGTGCCATATCCCTTTTTTATTGACTAGTGAAAAAATTTAATCCTTGAGCCAGCCTGGATAAAAGTTTTGTTCCACAGCTGGGCCTGAATAATTTGACCCACGAGCAGTGGAAGTGGCTGACTGCACACTCCATCAGTTCAGAAGCAGAGTGTCTGTTTTTGCATGACCAGGGAAGTGCTAATAGGTGTTAAGTGTCTATCAGCAAATGCTTTTGGGACTGCAAGGCATGTTTTGTTGTCTTTAAAAAACAAACAAAGCCCCCTGCTTATCTTTTGTTTTCTATGATTTTAAATATTACAATTATTTAATGCTAGGGGGGTTCATCATCTGGAAGGAAAAGAAAGGCAAGCACATCTTTGACTGATGAGGAAGGTAAGTCACTTCGCTAAATTTTGCATCCATAGCATAGTACATAAGTTGAATATTAAACCCACAGGTTTTCAGTCTGTTACTGTGTGGGTGCAGAGCTTTTCACAAACCACATACCAACCTTAATCTATTTCTTAGAGACATTAGATAGTCAATTAAATAGTAAATTATCCCTAAAAGAGCTCCAGTGAAAATTTGAAAATAAAATTTTCCTTGAAATTACAGTGCCACCATTATTGGTGGATTTTCGTTCTTTCTGTCCTCACTACTTTGTTTGTCAGGCCTTACTAATGGTCTTTTGAGGATTTTAGACTGAAATACCCATCTGCTTTGGGTCCTTTCTTGGGGTGACCACTCTGTTGTGTTCCTGACCAAGAAACTCCTGTTTAAAGCTGCAGAACAGCCTGTGGGGAACATTATCAATCAACACTTCACTGCCTTCTGTCCTGAGGCAGAAGTGCTTGTCTCCTGTTCATTTATCTCCAAAATACTGCATATAGTTGCTCTCAGATTATCTTGTTTTCCATTTGTATTTAATTATTTTTAAATCCATCAGATTTAGAATATTCTGTGCTTGTTCACTTCAGGGGTATAGAATTACAAGCCTCCTGAATTATTGTATAATTTTAATCCAAGATTTAAATTTGTTTTATTGTAGTTGAGGATGAAGAAGAAACAATTGAAGAACAAGAAGCTAAAGAAGGAAACATAAACCATCAAACTGAATTGTCTAATCTAGCCAAAGAAGGTAGGCATGTGGCTTGATTCATCTCTGGGCTGGCCTCTGAAACAACAACTGGAAACACACAGCACTTGTTATATTTGTAAAGAGGATTAGAGGTGGGAAATTGAGTGCATTCAGGTGTTCAGTCCTGTCTAGTCTGTATTTAGTTTTTTCTGTGTGGAAAGCTGCAGCAGTTTATGGGATGATGGTGAACATCTGCACTTTATAGAGCAAGTCCTACTTATCACACCAGGTGGCTTGTGCAAAAGGAGTTCTCTAGTGAAGCACTGCATTAAAACCTTACACCAAGACTCTCAACCTGAGTTCTAGGAGGGCATGATAAACACTTAAAACCAGGGTTGTACCAGATTGAACATGGATGTTTTATCATCAGCTGTCTGGAGTATCTCAGAAGGGTTTTGTGGCTGACTTGGTAGGTCCAAAAGGGCACTTCAGTGCTGATCTTGAAGGGGGGTATAAATATTTCAAGATGAGAGGCTTTTAGGGACAATGCTCTGGCTAGCAGCTCTCTCATTAGCAATGTAATTGCTATGCTGGGCTTGATGTGTGCAAAGTGCCCCATAGAGATGTGTCACTTACCCTGGTAAAAGCAGATTTGGAGAGGCAGGCTGCCCGTTAGGCTGGCGGTGAATGTGCGGTGTCCAAATCTGTTTGTTGGGTCTGCTTGGCAGCTTGGTGGCTGCAGTGAGCTGGCCAGTTGGAGGGATTATAACCCTTGGCCAGTCAGCCAAGTTCCTAATGAGAATGTTTGCTGATTGATTTGCCACTGCCAGCATGTACTTTCCTACTTTAACAGCTCAGACAAGGGACTCTGGAGTTACAACTCAGTTTTGAAACTTTTGAAGTCTTGCATTGTCTTCGAACCACTCAGCTGGATTTGATGCCCCTACCTTCCCAGCTGAGTGTTTACTGAGGGTTGTAAGGTGTGTTTGTAATACAGTTAAAAGCAAAGTATGAGAGCAAACTGCTTGGTGTAATGCCAAATGTTCTCTGTAATCGAGGTTATTAAATAAATACTGCCATCATTCACTTAATAATTACCTCTGAAGTTAACTTCTGATTAGAGAACTGGCTTTATGCAATTGTGAAGAATGTAGTGAAATTATAATTAATAGTATCTATTGCTCCAAGTTTTGGTATTTTTAAACTTCCATCCTTTAATGACCTTCAGCTGAATTGCCTCTGGAAGATTTGGTAAAGATGTATGAAGGTGCCTTTGCAGAAAATTTTCACTGGCCCCAGCCGAAGCCTGACAGTGAAGATGACAGCAGTGAGGAAGGTAAATTACTCTGTGTTTAGAAGGAGTTGTAATGATTTACAAGGTCAAATAAGTTGCTTGGCTCTTCAGGACTCTGTGAAAAGACATTTTGTTCTAGGGGAAAACACACTGAGTGAATGACATCTAAAATTTCTCAATTTGTGAAAAGAGGGCAGTGTTTGCCTGTCTTAAAGTGAAGATATGTGAGATTTTCAAGAACAATACTGAGCCATAGAAAAGCCTCTCTACACTGGATTAAACAGCACACTTCATAGGTAGCTATAATTGCATCTCTGTTCTATGCTAACATGATGATAGAACTACATACTTGAAGATAGGTTTTAAATAGAATGAGAGGACCTCCCTAGAAGTTGTGAAAAGCAAATGGACATGTTGGCCTAGCTAGTGTGAATGTCCAGAGCATGAGCCTGAGCTTAAGCTGTTTGCATTTTACCTGAACTAGCTTGAATATCATAGAATTGCTTTTAAAAGTTCACTGCCTCCTTTAGACCCGTGTCTGAATCCTGATTATCTCAGTTCCTTTGTGTAACTGTACTGAAGTTTATTTTAGATAACCACTGTAATTTTTCTCTCTCTCCTAGAAATGGAAGACCACATGTCTGATAGGGAAAGTCCCCAGAAAGAAGTTGTCCTCATAGACTCCCTTCTCAGCATTGACCAGTACAAGGGCATGGACAGGTCGAGTCCTCCCAAGAAGCACATGCGAGACATAGCAGAAGTTGCTGCTGCAGCAGAGATGTTGTTACCTAAAGGCAGCTCCAGGATAACAACAGCAGTAAGAATCCCTATTTTCTGCTGCTCTGTGTACTGATGTTTACGTAAAGAATGCTTTCTTCTTCATTATTTTGTAGCTTTTAGCAAGAAATTGCTTTTTTTTTTTTTTTTTTTTTTTTTTTTTTTTTTTCTCTGAGTTACCTATAGAATGTTTATGCTTTATGCCATGATCTGTGGATTTAACTCAGGAAAAAATATCCAATTATTCACATTACAGATAAAATACAACACTCCATCACTGCTGTATGGGTCTCTCAGAGAATATCAGAAGATTGGCCTGGATTGGCTGGCAAAGCTGTACAGGAAGAATCTCAATGGCATCCTGGCAGATGAGGCAGGACTTGGAAAAACAGTACAAATTATTGCCTTTTTTGCCCATTTGGCTTGTAATGAAGGTAAGATCATTTGGCTAACAGTTTTAGACATGTACTGGGCCAGCATTATCTTTGTGAATTGTAGCCTAGGGTCACTTTTTTCCCCCTACTGAACCATATCAGGCTAGTTAATATAGGAGTAAGATTGTGTCAGAATAACTTCCTGGTATTTTCTGCCACATAGTCAAGTATAGTGTCTGATCAACCTGTTACCCTCTAGAAATTCTTCTGAATACTTCTAAATTACTAATACAGAAAGTCTTTACAAATGGTTTAATATGACCAGGAGTAGTTTAGTCATTAAAATACCTCTGTTTGTTGTTATTGGATCTCACTTTTAATGATTAATTTAGTGCAATGCACTTAAAAAATCAAGGGAGAATATAAGCTACATGCATTGTAAAGAGTCTCTTTCCAGTGTTAACTGCTGTGTTTCCCCTCCTGTAGGGAACTGGGGCCCTCACCTTGTTGTTGTCCGGAGCTGTAACATACTGAAATGGGAGCTGGAATTGAAACGCTGGTGCCCAGGGTTGAAAATACTTCTCTACTTTGGGAGCCAAAGAGAACTTAGGGCAAAAAGACAGGTGCTGTATTTTGAAACTCTTACACTGTTGCTTGAGACATTTAGTCTGTATATATCTGTCTTATTTGTCTTTTTTAAATGAAGAAGTAGCTGTATGTAAGATACTTGAGAGTTCTGCCCTTTTCTGTCTCATCCTTGCTTTCCTTTTCCATAGGAGTGGACAGAACCCAACAGCTTCAATGTGTGCATCACTTCCTATAAGCAGCTGTTCAAAGGCCACACAGCATTCATGAAAATGAGATGGAAATACTTAATAGTAGATGAGATGCAGCAAATAAAGAACATGACTGAGAAACACTGGGAGGCACTTTTCAATCTCCGCAGGTACAGAGCACAGAATTGATTTACTGCTGGCAGTGGGTTTTTCTCTTTTTGTCACACAGTTCTCTTCTTAACAGAAAACTGATTTTAAAAAGCTCTCTTGACTTGGCCTGCCCAAATTCCTGAGCAACATGCACCTATAGAGAAATGCTTTTATTTGAAACAGTCAGGATTCAGAGAAATGCTTGAACTCTCTATATTTCCTCTATCATATCACTGTAATTCTTTGCTGATATTCTGTGCTCCTTGTATGTTCTGATACTCTGCAATGAAGAAGCTATTTGGTGGTACATTCAAGATTGAAAATATATTTTATCCTAAGCCTAATTTTATTATATCTGCATAATTCTTGTGTATATCTCACAAACATAAAGGCATAGGAATTGGTCAATTAAAAATCTTCTTTTGTTCACAGCCAGCATCGTTTGCTTCTGATAGACACTCCTTTGCATAACACATTGATGGAGCTGTGGACCATGGTACATTTTTTGATTCCAGGAATTTCCAGACCTTACCTGGATTTTCCAGTAAAAGCACCTAATGAGGAGAACCAGGATTATTGCCATAAACTGGTCATCAGGTTGCATAGAGTATGTTGTCATTTTTTTCTCATGTGTCCTACTACAGTAGTAATGCTGCTGAGGAAAGGGGGAATAAAAATATGTGATTCAGATCAGAATTTGTGTCCTTTCTTAACACTTTATTCTGTTTAGACAGAAAATCCTACTGAAAGCAGAGGGTTCTGCTACCAGAAGAGTGTGGAGATTTCTTTTAAAAGTAATATAAGGCTCAGATTTTGAAGCATGACATGCAGAAATTAAAGAGCAAATTAATGTCTGTGCAACTGTGTGCATAGCAGAATGATTATATATAGCATATGCAGTTTATCTCATCAAATCTGTTAGGTGTGAATAAGTTTAGCTTCCTGTTGTAAAGTCTTTGAAGTGAGAATTTTTTTCCTCTCAATTCTGAAACGTTTCAGATGATTCAGCCGTTTATTTTGCGGAGATCAAAGAGGGATGTTGAAAAGCAGCTCACAAAGAAATACGAACACGTGCTCAAGTGCCGTCTGTCTAGTCGACAAAAAGCCATGTATGAGGATGTCATCTTACAACCAGGGTAAGGGCTTGAAACAGTAAATATGAAATGCTGCCACTTTTAGTGCTTAAGCAAGGAAAGAAATGATTGTCATAAGAGGAAGTGCTTTAGTGTTTCTCTGAAACTTTCCATTATGACCCGTGAATAAAATGTGATTGCATTGCAGACTAGAATTACAACAGGCCTTGTGGAAAACATGCATTTACCTGTGGAATCTAAGAATTGAGTTGTGATGGTCAGGTCTTCTGTTGCATTACTTTAACATCTGTCTCTCATGAGTGGTTCTTCATTTTTTTAAAGGCCAGAGTTTTTCCTCACCACCCCCCTGCCAGTGGTAATTGATAGGTGCAAGGGTGGCACAGAAACACCTGGAGCTGGATAGGTTGTATTTGACTGTAAGGCAGCCCTGGGTCTTTAAGTTTCACTTTTCCAGATTTACTTTTGTTACAGTGCTGCTTAAAATTGTTGAAGACCTTGGTGAAATCTAAACTTGTTCTAGGACCTTTACATAACATACTGCATTACTCATTCTCACCTTGCTGATTTAGGGACATCTCCGTAAAGGCTGCACATAAATCAATGTCTTTCTGTATAATTTATTTGGTAGAACCCAGGAAGCCCTCAAAAGTGGACACTTCATCAGTGTCCTGCATGTCCTGATGCAGCTGCAGAGGATTTGTAACCACCCTGATCTGATAAACCCCCGGCTCTCAAGCTCCTCTTATGTATCAGAAACACTGGAATACAGAACAGCCTCTCTGGTGCTGCGAGCCCTGGAGAGGGATATTTGGAAGGTCAGTAGAAAAGCTAAGGTTTTTGTCTTCTCTTAGTGCCCTGGCAGAATTTCAGTACTTAACTATTGTTTTCTTATATGTGATAAGTTCTACCTGAAGTTTATAAATAGAAGGAGTTCACTCTTCCATAACTGTGGCTGCCAAGTGTGTTCTTGCTGCATCTCTTCTTTTGTCATAGTGGTTTGAACTTTTCAAGTGGTTTGTAAACAGTAACTTTTCAATAACTACTTGGTCAAAGAGAAATCCCCTTTGCTTTCATTCTGCTCATGTTTGCAGGAATTTTTCAACACTGCAGTCACTCTGGGTAGTGCTGTGCTTATTTATGGCATTCTGCAATTTTCTTCTTGCTTTCACCAGCTGAAGGAAAGCAAGACTTACTTTTTTTCACATAGCAGTAAACATTCTGTTACAATGACTAAATTAGTACCCCCTTCTGTCAATCCATTTGAAGTACCACTATTTCTGTTATTGTTAAACAAGTGATCCCACTCCTTGACATGATTAAAAATACAAAAGAAGTCTGAGTAATGGAGCAGCTGACATTTTTTGTTTAATTTTATTTCCATCCTTCATATTTTTCTACTCCTAAATTATAGTTTGGCATTTAAGCTTGATGGTTAACCTTCAAAGAGTTCTATTGAATTCTTTGGAAACTATGATATATGAAGCATTGTTAAATGTGTTTTGCTTTTATTTCCATAACTGAATAATGATTTCAGTCCTTTTTCTTCTAATGCTTGGACTGTTAGTTTAAGATTTATTTCCAACATTTCTAGATAATTTTGGCTAATAATTAATAGTTTATTTCTTAAACTTACACCTTTTATTTCAAGTTAAAAAGTAAATATATAGAAATTTAATTCAGCATTGAACCTAAAGAGGATTTAACCATTTGGGTCATCACATAAAACAATTTTCTGAAATCCCTAGGAATCGGACATGTCTCTTTTTGATCTCATTGGAATGGAAGACAAAATGACTCATTATGAAGCACAAATGTTGCCAAAACAAAAGGTTACTAGAAAGTTGATTGAAGAAATCTACAGCTCCCCTCCACCACCGGCAAGGCCCAACCCAGTGAAGCTCAAACCAAGCAGGTGTGTACAGCTGCCCTCCTTTTAAGCTAGAATTGCAGCAGCAAAAGGTGCTTCTGCTGCAACCTTTACTGAGTTCTCTCTGCATCTCTGCTAATGGGATTCACACAAAACCTCAGGCTTGCCTTTGCATTTAATTTTTCTCTTCCTTTTGTGTTTACCTCTGGAAATAAGAATTCTGTTGTTTGAGGCATGCAATTCCATTTGAAGTTTGTTGATGGATTTCCCATAGTCCTTACTTCAGCAGCAGATGAGCTTTGTTCTTCGACCTTGTTAATGGCAATTGAGTGTTGTGTTGCAGAATTAGCGTGAGGATAATTCAAGACTAAGTTGGGCCTGCAGTGTCAGCTGTGCTCTCACTGTTACATAAGATACATATAAAGTTTTATAGCAGTAAATTTTTTTAAAGTATTTTTCTTCTGGTAAAATAGTGTTCTCAAAGTAATGTAGAACTGTTTTTCTAATACAAGGGAGCTGCCTGATGACCTGCAGCATGTTAATGTCTCTCTGGAGATTGTATGAGAGCCCTTTTTTGCAGATATCTTCAGATATATCTTTTCCCAGATACTGGCCTAGCCTCTTTAAGAGGTTTGCTGTAATTCTGAAGCATCCTGCATTAAACTGGGTGCATGGCAATGAAAGTTTTCTTCCTTGGATTCAGCAAAATCACTTTCTACAATGTTCCCTCAGGAAGCTTGTGATGAGTCTTGCCAGCTTCAGCCGTCTGCAGGAAGATTAGCATCTGACAGGATCAGTTTATGTGTTCCTCAGGGGACAGAGCTTGTTTCTAAAGGCTAAACTATGATCTTCCTGGAGACTTTGACTTCTCCTGCTCTCACCAGGTTGTTCCAGCCCGTTCAGTATGGTCAGAAGCCCGAGGGCAGGACTGTAGTTTTCCCAAGCACTCAAGTCCAGCGCACGGTGACCACGGCGACGGTGACGCAGCAGGGCCAGGTGCGAGGCAGATCCCCCATAGCTACGGTGTCTTCAAACCAAGGTAAGGGGCTCAGTGCCACCCTGGTCACCTGCACCTCAGAGTAGACAGATACAAGTTAGTCTGTTTAATAGAACTCCTTTTCCCTCGAGCTTATTGGTCTAGAATACTAATGGCTTAAAAATACCAACAGACTAATTGCCAGTGAAATTCCCCACTAGTTCCTCCGGTATGATCTGCCAGTAAAAAGCAAAACTAAGTTTTGTGTAACCTGTTAGCATATGGAGTAAATATGCCACAGTTGGTATTTAAACCCTGAAGACGTGTAATGTTCTGTCAAAGATGGGAATGTACAGTGCTTCTCTGTATTTATTTAGCCTTTAAAGAATGCTTTCCAAGTAGATAATGATGTATAAGTAGGACGGCGTAAGAGGTGTGGCTGGAAATCCCAGCCTGTAAGGACAAAGCCGTTCTTGTAGCCGTTTGATTATCCTGTTGGAAGGTTTCTTTTTAATGCAGGTTGTTTAAAAGAGCCGAGTTAAAACCTCTAACAGCTTGCACAAACAACCCTTATTGATTGCAGCTGCAGCAGCACAGTTTCAGACAACTCAGGCTTCCACCAGTGCTCCAAGACACCAGCCCGCAGCGACCTTCACCACAGCAACTAGCGCAGCCAACCCTGTGAAACCGCGGGGCCAGACCTCTGCGCCGGCCCCGCAGCCGGGCCAGCCCCAGCCACAGCCACAGCCCCCCCCGCACACCATCCAACAGAGTGTGCTGCCTCAGAGGCTCGTACTGACCTCTCAGGCCCAGGCACGGTTGCCTAGTAAGTGGCCTCCCCTTTCAAGGTTTCTCCCACCTTTGTACTACAATGAGGTTAAGTTACTAGGCACCCTAAAATGTGTACAGAATCGTTGTTTTTTTTTCACTCTTCTGATTAGCCTTGCTCAGTACGTTGCTTATGACCAAGGAAAATCGAAAATTGGATAAGAAACAATAGAATTGCTGTGGACATACATTAGTGGTGTCAACTTAATCTCCTATTTCTGCATGTCTCTTCTGCTGGCAAGACTTCCTTCAGACCAAATGTTTTAGCTCTCTCCTAATTATTCCTTTCATGTTAAACACTAATCCATCTGCTAAAGGCCTCTCTGGCGGAGAGGAGCGTCGCCACTGTTAGGCAGAGAAAAGCAATGAGGCTTTGCTTTAAGGTTGTATGTGCACTGCCTATTAGCATGTGTAGAGAGTACTGAGCACTGATGTATTAATTTTATCTCTGGGGTAATGCACTGCCTTTACAAAAGCTGAATTTTTGCACCAGTATTTTCTCAATATCGTAAATCTTAGTGCTGAAATGCCTCTAACCTTTCTGCATTTAAATCACAAAAAGCTTGGTCCTTGCCACTTCAAAGCTTTTTGGTTTGTCTAAATGCAGATTGCTTAAAATAAATTATGTTTTGTCAGCAAATTTGAAATGTGTATTTAATGTGCCACACATAGGAATATTTTAATTTCCTCCTTAAAGCTTCCTTCATGCTCTTGAAAAGGCAGTGAAAGTCACTTTAATGTCTATACTTGTTCTGTTACAAAGTGTCACATGAGTTTTCAGGTAGCTCTTAACTTTTTTGCTAATGAAAGTGGTTAATTTCTAAAATGTTGATGTTCTTACCCTTTAAACAATCAGCTTCTTTCCAGTTTGTCCAACAAATATAGAAAGCAATACCTGCTTAACTTTTATATGACACTTTTGATGCACTAAGTATAATTATGCATGGAAGGCGCTTCAGCACCAGTTTACTAACCAAAATGTAGAATTGTGAATATTGAACAACTCGCCTTCCACTTTGACTTTTTTTTTTAATGCCTGTTTCCCTCCTTAACAGGTGGTGAGGTAGTAAAAATAGCCCAGCTGGCTTCTATAGCAGGAGCACAAGGCAGGATTGCTCAGCCAGAGACCCCGGTGACTCTGCAGTTCCAGGGGAACAAGTTCACTCTGTCACACAGTCAGCTCCGCCAGCTCACTGCAGGGCAGCCCCTGCAGCTACAAGGTACTTATTTCCACACAGACACTGCCATTGTTCAGAATGCTCGTGTTTTGACATGGGCACCACGTTCCTTGTTGCTGGAGATTTTTCCATCCCCAGTGCTTATACTGTCCTGCTCTTCCTGTCTTCAGTGAGCCAAGGTAGCTCTGGTTTGAAAAGTAAATGCCTATCAAATGGAAGATGTGGTTACTTTCTTTTTCTGTGTTGTATTTCAAAAATGTTATTATTTGATTTGTTTTCACACCCATGCAGTGCAGCTAAAGTAAGGTGAGGCATTATTTGATATAAACTCCCTGCTGAGCAGAAACAGAAGAACTGAGAACATTCTTGGTTTATTTGAAATTGTGTAAATAATACTTCAAGATGGGCATGCTTCTGAATTTTGACCCAGCTATTGCCCTGAGCTAAATGCTCTACCTACAATTGTTCTCAAATCTCCCTTGCTGGTGGTGTGTATTGTCAAATTTAGGAGAACCTGCCCATCTTGATTCTCTGTGGCCAACAGAATAAATAGAGGGAATGTTAAGTGAAGATTTTTTTGTTTGATCAGGTTTTGTCCAAATTCTGTATAAAAAGCTAAATTGGAATGATACCCCTATGACATGAAACTCCCCTTCAGCTATGAAGACTTGGGTGTTTCCCTCCTTTTTGGCAGATTGGTGTAATGAGCATGTCTGGTAAAATTTAACATCATTTGAAGCAGTACTGATCAGCTTGCAACAGTAATAGATTTTGCTAGAGAACACTAATTCTTTTCCACTCTAATGTGTGTTAAAAATCCTCCTCTGCAGGAAGTGTCCTTCAGATTGTGTCAGCCCCTGGGCAGCAGTACCTGAGGCCTCAGGGCCCCGTGGTCATGCAGACAGTTTCCCAAGCAGGAACTGTGCAGAACGCCCTGAATGCTTTAGGAAACCAGCACCAGGCAGGTGTCCCAACTTCCACTGCAGTCACACAGCAAGGTGGGTTTTCCAGCCTGAAGAAATGTCTCTGTCTAAATATTCAGTTGCTAAAATCATAGTTGTATATAGCTCCAGATTGTTGCAGATGATAATTCTGGAAGTTGAGTTCAGAAGTGGGTAAACTAGGAGGCAAATCCTTCCACAAACCTTGTGTTTGGTGTGTGCTGGAGTTTCAAGAAAATTTTTAGTAAAAACTTGGGAGAGCATGTAACTTAATTATAGAATTTTTTTTGACCAGTTTCGCCTTTGGTCAAGTTTTTTTTGGAAGAATTAAATTTTAAATACTTTGTTAATTTTTGCAAGGAAAAATCAAGAGTGATTTTTTTTTTGTACTGGCAGATAATGTCTGGTGATTCTCTCCATTTTTCCACATTGATTTTGCTTTTATCTAATTTCTTTCACTTCTCTAGCTGATCAAGTTACAGTTTTCCATTTTCCTCTGCCAGTGTTGCTTAGGTGTTTGATGCCTTGCTGTAAATGTAATCAGTTCTTTTCTTAAAGACACAACCAAGATGTTGATCAAAAAATGATGGCGAAATTAATGCATTTACAACAAAACAGAAAATTATTAAATGAAGATAAATATGACACTAGTAGTTCATTCCCTGAAAATGGCCATCTGCTGTAACTTTCATGGGATTTATAAAAATATTCCTTCAAAATGGTGTGGTGTTCTTACAGTGTAGTTAACTATCTGGGTAAACATCTGCTAACAGTTGAAATCACAAGAATGCTGCTGAGATTGCATCATATGATTTCACCAATTTGTAGTTACACTCAATTGATGTGTTTTCTGAAAAATCTTGGATGATTTGCTCAAGATAATTTAAAGCAATCTTTTCCTGCATTAGAACATTTTCTATTTTCTTTTGTGTTCATATTAACTTTTCTAAATGTTCATATGTATTACACCATGCATGACATTTTGAATAAAGTACAAATGGAGCACAGGACTTTGCTTTGTACAATGCAAAGTAAAATTCCATTGATCAATCTTGGATTTTTGTGAGAACAGTTAGTGTAAATATCTGTCAGAGATCTGATGTGTAACAAAGTACAAATTTGCAATACTCAATGGACATGTAGACTAAAAATTTGTCTGCAGCAATGATGTATTGCAGCTATGAAATGTCTACTTACTGAAAATAATAGAGACCAATTTTCAGATGAATAAATATATAAACACAAGGTTTATCCTCAGTTTGTATTCCAGGTAGAGCTGCAGTTAGTAACTTGCCATCTGGTGACATGGGAGCAGTGCTAAAGCCAGCACCTTTGCATGGACAGTCACAGGTACTCAATTTTTATTTTCTTGTAGAAACACAACTTTTCAGAATCAATAGTAAGTCTGTGTAACAGTTGAAAGGTATAATTTGCAAAGCTGGAATTAATTAGGAACTTTGATGATTACAGAGTAGGTAATTATCCCAACTTCTGTCCATGTTTCAGGTTGACAAATCTGATGCATTTGCATTTGTAATCCATAGATAAAATAATCTGGTGTATAAAAGCAGCTGACAGCTTTCTTGTGCTGTGGTGGGTTCTTGTAACTGTAATGTATTTTAATTATGTAGTAATGCATAAATAGAAGTCATATGGGGTTTTTTTGTGTTTTGAACACAATGGCAATTGGGCAAATTTCTGTAGATTTCTAATCTTAGCAAGTTTTTAGAAAAGATATTCAGGCAACCTGAATATGCAACAAAGCATAGGGAAACATCAAGAATATATCAAAAGCTATGAAATTGTATTTCTCAAAAGCAAGAAGATACTAAACTGAGGTAGAATTGACTCTTTAATATGAACTGAATTCAGCTGTAGTCTTCAGATTTTATCTGAAATTTATACCTTTAGTAATTGGTCTAAGTAATAGTTCAACTCTAGATCCTGATCCTGATAGTTTCCTTCTAAAGAACCTCAAATCCCTCATTTATTGTGACGAGCAGCAAATGTGGTTTTCCTTCCCCTTCTCTTGGCAAAGGAGACGTTCGAGGAGAAGAACCGGCTCTTGAAGGAGCGCCTGGACAGGATCTTCTCCGGCAACGAGCGCCGC
>VYXF01001449.1:450044-470845 GCA_013397295.1 Polioptila caerulea
TTTTTTTTGACCAGTTTTGCCTTTGGTCAAGTTTTTTTGGGAAGAATTAAATTTTAAATACTTTGTTAATTTTTGCAAGGAAAAATCAAGGGTGATAATTTTTTGTACTGGCAGATAATGTCTGGTGATTCTCTCCATTTTTCCACATTGATTTTGCTTTTATCTAATTTCTTTCACTTCTCTAGCTGATCAAGTTACAGTTTTCCATTTTCCTCTGCCAGTGTTGCTTAGGTGTTTGATGCCTTGCTGTAAATGTAATCAGTTCTTTTCTTAAAGACACAACCAAGATGTTGATCAAAAAATGATGGCGAAATTAATGCATTTACAACAAAACAGAAAATTATTAAATGAAGATAAATATGACACTAGTAGTTCATTCCCTGAAAATGGCCATCTGCTGTAACTTTCATGGGATTTATAAAAATATTCCTTCAAAATGGTGTGGTGTTCTTACAGTGTAGTTAACTATCTGGGTAAACATCTGCTAACAGTTGAAATCACAAGAATGCTGCTGAGATTGCATCATATGATTTCACCAATTTGTAGTTACACTCAATTGATGTGTTTTCTGAAAAATCTTGGATGATTTGCTCAAGATAATTTAAAGCAATCTTTTCCTGAATTAGAACATTTTCTATTTTCTTTTGTGTTCATATTAACTTTTCTAAATGTTCATATGTATTACACCATGCATGACATTTTGAATAAAGTACAAATGGAGCACAGGACTTTGCTTTGTACAATGCAAAGTAAAATTCCATTGATCAATCTTGGATTTTTGTGAGAACAGTTAGTGTAAATATCTGTCAGAGATCTGATGTATAACAAAGTACAAATTTGCAATACTCAATGGACATGTAGACTAAAAATTTGTCTGCAGCAATGATGTGTTGCAGCTATGAAATGTCTACTTACTGAAAATAATAGAGGCCAATTTTCAGATGAATAAATATATAAACACAAGGTTTATCCTCAGTTTGTATTCCAGGTAGAGCTGCAGTTAGTAACTTGCCATCTGGTGACATGGGAGCAGTGCTAAAGCCAGCACCTTTGCATGGACAGTCACAGGTACTCAATTTTTATTTTCTTGTAGAAACACAACTTTTCAGAATCAATAGTAAGTCTGTGTAACAGTTGAAAGGTATAATTTGCAAAGCTGGAATTAATTAGGAACTTTGATGATTACAGAGTAGGTAATTATTCCAACTTCTGTCCATGTTTCAGGTTGACAAATCTGATGCATTTGCATTTGTAATCCATAGATAAAATAATCTGGTGTATAAAAGCAGCTGACAGCTTTCTTGTGCTGTGGTGGGTTCTTGTAACTGTAATGTATTTTAATTATGTAGTAATGCATAAATAAAAGTCATATGGGGTTTTTTTGTGTTTTGAACACAATGGCAATTGGGCAAATTTCTGTAGATTTCTAATCTTAGCAAGTTTTTAGAAAAGATATTCAGGCAACCTACAAAGCATAGGGAAACATCAAGAATATATCAAAAGCTATGAAATTGTATTTATCAAAAGCAAGAAGATACTAAACTGAGGTAGAATTGACTCTTTAATATGAACTGAATTCAGCTGTAGTCTTCAGATTTTATCTGAAATTTATACCTTTAGTAATTGGTCTAAGTAATAGTTCAACTCTAGATCCTGATCCTGATAGTTTCCTTCTAAAGAACCTCAAATCCCTCATTTATTGTGACGAGCAGCAAATGTGGTTTTCCTTCCCCTTCTCTTGGCAAAGGAGACGTTTGAGGAGAAGAACCGGCTCTTGAAGGAGCGCCTGGACAGGATCTTCTCCGGCAACGAGCGCCGCTGCTCGCGGGCGCCGGTGTACGGCCGGGACGTGCTGAGGGTTTGCTCCCTGGCTGGGCACAGAAAGGCCTCCCAGCTGCCTTCCAGTGAGGGCAACAGCTGGAGGTGGGCTGGCTTTGTCAACTGCTGCCTTTCCTCAAGTGCCTCCGGAGGCCCGAGTAGCCCCTTGCGGGAAATGATCCTGGGTTTGGTTCAGCAGCAGGAATCTCTAAAGGATCTTGTTAACAGGTAAGGTGGGACTCTGCCTAACAAGCCCTTACACATCTAGTTATTTCTAAAACACTGGCTTCAAACCTTGTTTCTGTTGATGAGCTTATTTGGTTTAGACTGGTTTATTTAGCAGTAAATTATGTGCAGCGTGGAAGTAAAAATAAGTCACTTTTGTTTCCTTTGGATCTTTATAAATAGGAGTTTTCAAGCCCAAGTTCAGCTGACCATACTCAGGCTTACATTCTTATGCTTTACTTGAATAGGTACTGCTTGGGCCCAGCTAACAAGAGTGAAGGCCCAGAGATGCAGGCAGAAGCTAGTTTAGCCCAGACTGACTTTTATTGCTGTGCTTATGATTATTGATGATCATTTTGTGTGTAGCTTTTAAAATCAGTATTGCCTTGTTTTGATGCTTTCCATAGGGCTCTCTTCGTGTTGCCAGCTGCAGTTGCTGCTCCCCCATGTTTCTATGTAGCAAATCCTCCCCCTTCATACAGTCACAGACTGAAACTCCTTAAGCACAGCCTGAGGCAGAGGGCAGCTCCACACTTGCATCAGTTGCAACAGCTGACAACTCCTCACTTGCTGCAGTTCCCTGACCTCCGGCTGGTACAGTATGACTCAGGTAAAGGACATCTGCTGACAAGATTTCAGTAATTTCCTCTATCAATAGAAATTCTATTCACGTGAATAGAATTTCTGTATAAAACCATTATTGTTTTTTCTGTTTGAATTATAGGAAAATTAGAAGCTCTTGCTGTCTTGCTTCAGAAGTTGAAATCTGAAGGGCGCCGTGTGCTGATTTTGTCGCAGATGATTCTGATGCTGGACATACTGGAGTTGTTCCTGAATTTCCATTTCCTCACCTTTGTGAGGATTGATGAATATGCCAACCAGGAACAACGGCAGGTAAGGGTGCCCTACCAGCTGCCCACTGGTACAGCAACATGTGCTGCCCGGGCTTTTATACACTACAGCAGGGAAAGGAAATTTGCCTCATTTTGTACTCAGTTTGAAGCACTTGATGTGTTTTTATCCATTTTTTGTTAGGCTGTAGTGAATTTGGTTTGGTATTTTATTTTGCTGTACGGTTTATTTAATCTTTGCTTTTATTCTGTTTCTGTAGGAGCTGATGAAAATTTTCAACAGAGACAAGCGCATTTTCTGTGCCATCCTCTCCTCTCACAGCCGTTCCACAGGAGTCAATCTTGTTGAGGCAGACACTGTTGTGTTCTATGACAATGATCTGAACCCAGTGATGGATGCAAAAGCTCAGGAATGGTGTGACAGAATTGGGAGATGTAAAGATATCCATATATACAGGTGATGGTGACAGTCAGCATCTGCTCTTTAACATGCTTTGGTGTGAGGTTAGTTCAGACAATGCTGCCCTGTATGATCTGGAGTGAAGTGGAAACAGTGCTGAAAACCACCTCCCTTCCATAAAAAACATGCCAGGGTATCCTATGAAAAAGTGGGGGAGTTTAACACCAAATGTAATAAATGAAACATACCTGCATGGGTTTTGTCTGTTAGTCTACATGGAATTTTTTAAGGGATCCTTTTCATTGTTGATTTTTTGTTTTGTTTTGTTTTTAATTACATACATTATTACAAGAAAGCTCTAAAGTAGAGGTGGTTGTGTGTTTTTTTTCTGGGCCTGCACCATAACTAAAAAAACTCCCACATGCTAGCACACTTTAGGCAGTAAGTGGTATTCTCTAAGGACAGTTAGTCTTTTTGTTTTAGAAAGCTGGTTTGGAAATTACTTACCAGATTTCTACGGTTTTTTTCCTTTTTTTAGGCTTGTCAGTGGTAATTCTGTAGAAGAGAAACTTTTGAAAAATGGCACAAAGGACTTGATCAGAGAGGTAGCTGCTCAGGGAAATGACTATTCAATGGCCTTTTTAACACAGGTGAGTTAGTATTCAGAATGCATTGAAACACCCATGTAGCAGTGTTTAATAAATTCAAGCATCTGTGTTGGAGTGTTTAATAGCAGTTTAGTAGAAGTCTGTGGGCTAGAATTAATAAGGAAGCATATTGGATTTCATGATTGCTTGAACTCTCACTGTTGGGGTCACATTCTTTCAAATATTGTCCATCTGTTTTGTTCTGTTATTTGCACAGTGATGCACAGACATCATCTATAGCTTAATATTTAGTGGTTTCTTCAACCTGCTGCAAAGTTTTGCAGAGCTTATAAGGGTGAAGGTCTCAACAGCTTTAAAAATGTGAAATAAGTTTGGATATTTAGAGAGATAGGTGCTGGATTGCTGCTCTGAAGGTACATGGGACAGTGTGAAGCCAGACTATCCTGGCTGGCACTCTTGATAGAGAAGAAAAATAGAATTCTTCCAAAAACTGAATCTCTTTTTTCCTTCTATTTACCAAGCAAACAATTCAGGAATTGTTTGAGGTTCATTCTCCTATGGAGGATTCTGGATTTAGAGTGAAAGCAGAAGAATTTGTAGTACTCTCTCAAGAGCCATCTCCAGCAGAAAATATTTCACCTAAAGTTGCAAGACCATTCATAGAGGTAATGATCAACACACACATTAAAAATACAGCTATGCAATGTTAATAATAAAAAGCTGACTAATCCCATTTTATTTGAGTAAATTCTGTCAATCTCTTTTTCTGGTTATTTTATGCTCTTTTGTCATTTGCCTTGTGACAAAACTTCCAAAAGCTCAAAGCTGAATTTTGTTATTTCTGGGACTGTTTCTCTTGCTGCAGCAGAGACTTACTCCAGAAATTTGTGTTGAATTTCAGTGAACTCCTTATGGAATTTCTTTCCATATTTTTGAAGTCTTAATTATTTTTAAAATATATCTCTCTGAAAGGCCCTCAACAGCATTGAACGAGAGGATGAGGAGTCAAATGATCACATACAAGAAATAGGATCTGAGTCAAGCATTGAACCTTTAATCTCAGAGCTCTGCGAGACAAAATACAATGAAGAGCCCTCACAGCTGCAGGAGTTGGTTGCTGTTGTGGATCAGGTACCCTGACTTCTCTTGAATAGCTGGCTAAAAAGTAATGTTTAGTTCAAATGTTTCAATTTCTTGGCAGTCTGACCTTAAAGCAACTTTGTTGTTTCTCCCATTAAATGGAAGGGAGATCTCCCACCGATTTAAAATGTAAAGATGAGTTTTAAGGAGAGCTTTGATACTTCATGTAACATTTCTTTTATTATCCTCAAACATTTTTTCCCTTTGAT
Organism: Polioptila caerulea; assembly: GCA_013397295.1. NCBI lineage: Eukaryota > Metazoa > Chordata > Aves > Passeriformes > Certhiidae > Polioptila > Polioptila caerulea. The sequence continues at coordinate 455,296 of VYXF01001449.1, forward strand.
ACTTCCCTCAGCTGACTCCAATTGAGAAGTATGCTTTGAATTATCTGGAGCTCTTCCACGGTTCAGTTGATGACAATGAGCCACGGCTGAGTGAGGTAAAATAAATCTTTCTTTTCCATGTTGTTCTGTCACAGAACAGCATTTATTATATTTTCAATATGAAATGGAAGTTTCTCCAATGATGTGGAATATATTGCAGGCACTTCTGTGACCTTTTCTTGCTGTACCTTATGAACAGCATAATGTTTTATGGAGAGCTCATTATTTTGGGATTCTCTGGTTTAAGCAGGTGTCAGTTCTTAATTTCTTTTTTATGAAATGGGAATTGCTTTCAGCCAGGCTCAGCAAATATTTGTTGTACTCCATTGATAGCAGGGGGAAAATTTTCATTAATTTCAGCGAGCCTGTGTTCTGGTTGTCTTCATTGTTTAACTGAAATTCTTTGAGTGCTTTATATTTATGGTTTAAAAACCTCAAGAAAGACCAAGAAATATCTTCTAAATGATTGTGAAAGTATCTCTTAAGGAATTGCTATAAGATTCCTGTGTCTGAAAATTTCAAAGTTCAAGGCATTTATCCATAAAATTACAAATTGTTGACTTCTAATCCAGTGTTTGTTATTGTATAAAGTTTCTAAGGAGTCTGACTTTAATCTAGATGGAACTGAAGACTGCAAAGAAAGCCTGGGAAATTCAGCATATGAAGGAATTAAAGGAAAGAGAGCAAAAAATGCTTTGGGAGGATGAAGAGGAACTTCTAACCTACACTCGGGAGGATGCCTACAACAAAGTAATTGCTGAGTAGTCTTGTTTTTCTAAATAGTTATTTCTTAACAGTTACTCTGAGAATACCTTTATCCTTCAGGTTTCAGTAGGATCATTTGAATTATGTTCTCTTTTTGCTGTGTAGGAATATGTCTATGAAGGTCCAGATGGACAAACTGAAATTATGCCAGTAAGTAAAAGTAACACCAGGCAGCCTAAACAGGCTTTTTATTTTATAAAACATAAAGATCAGCAGAGAGTTAACATTGCAGTAATTCCAAACTTTATTCTGTGCAGCTCTGGACTCCTCCTACTCCACCTCAGGATGACAATGATATCTACATAGATTCTGTTATGTGCCTGATGTATGATACCACCCCTATTCCAGAGTCAAAACTGCCTCCAGTGTATGTCAGGAAGGAGCGTAAACGACACAAAACAGATCCCTCTGGTGAGTGCATGCTCAAAGCTGTTCTGAGATTTGTTGCTGGACGTTTAAAAAATCGGGGGGCTTCATACCTCCTATAAGTCTGGCCCAGTAAAGATAAAATTTGCATGTTTGAAGGGATGAAAATTCTTATCTCACCATGGCGTTGAAGCAGTGGAATCACTGGAAGGCCCAGTTCTTGTGGTGTGTCTTCTCTACAGACAAAGGTGTTTTTTAAAAGGACAGTTTTAGAAAGCAGACATTCTACTTTGGCAGATAGGACAGGGCTGACTTTACCTTGTAACAGGCTCTGTTTAGTTCCTGTCTGTGCCTTTCAGAGGCAGTGGGGGAATACTCCCTGTATTCTGTTCATGTATGAGCATTTTGCAGCTGTAGGCAGAGGAATCAAAGAATGACAGCACCCACCAAAAATGCTTTATTTTTGTCTTTGCAGCAGGTAGAAAGAAGAAGCAACGCCATGGGGAGACAGTTATCCCACCTCGTTCACTCTTTGATCGAGCAACCCCGGGGATGTTGAAAATGCGCCGAGAGGGCAAAGAGCAGAAGAAGAACATCTTGTTGAAACAACAGACACAGTTTGCAAAGCCTTTGCCAACTCTTGTCAAACCAGCTACTGAGGCTGGACAGGATAATCCAGAGTGGTTGATCAGCGAAGACTGGGCACTTCTGCAGGTCAGATGATACCTGGAGCTTCTGCTGTCATTATGTTTTTATTGCTGCACTTTATGCACTTAATGTTGTTAACATTATTTCTAATTCTTAATGGCATTTTGCTGTCGTAACTCGGAACAGATTGCCTGTCATTTGTGCTCTTCTAGGGAGAAATTAAAGGCTGAACTGCAAAATGTATGATTAAACCCTATTGTTGTTGTAGAAACCACTTGCTATTATTCAGTTTAGTTGTGCTGGCTGGACACTGGATAATGCAGCTAATGTTCTTCCCACCTTTAGGGGAGAGCAGCACTTAGATAGCAGCTCTCTGTCCCTCTCATACCAATCTCCTGCTGTTTCCCTGCACATCAGTCAGCATTAAGGCACCTTATGCCTGTTTATTCTCTGTGACTGTAGCTGAGCACAGAGCCTTGACCCTGAGCTGTCCCCCTGTGGTAAAGGTGTGTGGGCACACACAGGTGAGGGAAGGTTTGCGAGATGGCAGCGATTTGTCACCTGATGCATTTGTACCTTTCCCTGTTGCAGGCAGTGAAGCAGCTGCTGGAGCTTCCTTTAAACCTTGCTGTTGTGTCACCAGCCCACACTCCCAACTGGGACCTGGTCAGTGATGTTGTTAACTCCTGCAGCAGAGTCTATCGCTCGCCCAAGCAGTGCCGCAACCGATACGAGAATGTCATAATCCCAAGGGAGGAAGGAAAGGTGAGTTCACGTGGAATGATGCGTCCTTTTTTTACCTTCAGTTGTAGAGTTTTTTTTCCTTATCTCCATAAACACTCGTTTTTTTTGTTAAACGTTTCAACAGTGTAAATAAATAACTTTTAAAAGATCTTTTTAAATTATTCTCATCAGGATTTCCACTTATTTTATGTGATTTCTTTGAAAAGAAAAAGCACCTGAACAAAATCTTCCACAAAAGATCATCTAACTTTCCTTCTTATTTTACAGCTAATGTACGAAGCTAATCCTAAAAAGAAGACAAAAAGTATTTATAAGGTGTGCATTGGTATTCTTTCAAAATCAAATCTAGACACTGTGGTATTTAGCAGCAATGGAGGTGGGCAGATAATTCATATGAGATCCATGTTGAGTGTTACTTGAGTTCTGAAACATTAATTAAAATTCCAAATTTATTTTTCCTTTCTTTGTTGATACAGTGGATTGACACCAGACTTCAGCTTTTGGATTTGATAGATAAATTTTAGATCATGTGAGAAGTTTGTGATTTCACTTAAACTGTAGTTGGCATTTTTCCACCAAACCACCACCATGTATCTTATCCTGATGGTATTTAAGATCTGTAAGAATGAACTTCATGCTAGAGTCTAAGTGGATTACAAATACATAGTGAATTTGATGCCTGAAACACCTTTTAATAAATGAGGATGATAGGACGCTACAGAAACAAAAACAAATTCCATGACTGTGAACACCTTCTTCCAAACCACACAGCAATTTAGTGACAGAGTTGGGTGGAGAATCCAGAACTTCTGGCTGTAGTCCCATTCTCTGACTGCTAAGGAGGTTTGTCCCTGACTGGCAGTTTCTGCTTAGGAGAAGCCAAATGTTAGACTGGCATGTTGTGTGGACGTTAACCTAGCTTTGTTGGGAGAGCAGTGCAGTGATGGTTTTGTTTTATTATCTTATGTGTGCGCTATGCATAACTATAAACTAATGGGCTCTTGGTTTGGGTAATGAATTAAACTTGCAAAATCTAAACTAAAGCAAAGATTCTTTCTCAAATTAGAGTTTGCCATTTTGTATGTCCCCAAGTGCTGATGCCAGTGTGACCGTGAGATCTGCTCCTTTGTTTTGCTCTTTCTTTATATATTTCCCGTAGAGTTTTGTGTGACAGTAAGTTATCAGTGACACAAGGCAGGAACCAGTCTGTTGTAGATATGTTGGAGAGTGTTTTTAAATAATCTACGAGCGCGCCTTGTGTTTAAACATAGACAGAATGCCCTGTTGGGTGAGTTTGCTATTGAAAGTTGGTTTGTTTTCTTTTTTTAGACTAAAAACAGTCGCCCACTTCGTACCAATCAGATCTATGCTCAAGATGAGGGTGCAACCCACACACAGCTTTATACTAATCATTTTGAGATGATGAAAATGATTGCAGGGAAAAGAAGTCCACCTATCAAACCTCTGTAAGTTTATGTGGGATCTTTTGATCTCCTGTCACCACAGATCTTTAAACTGTGGCTCTCAAACCCCAGGATTATTCTACACTCTCTTTCTCTGTTCTTGATCTTCCCCTGCATGTTCTATTTTATTGGAAACACCTCCATATTTTGTGTGTTTGGGTCTCACTGCAGGAATTTGCTCTTTGTCATTAAGAGCAGAACTCCACTCAGTTGGGGTTTTTTTAATCTACTTTATATCTATCTGTTTGGCTGAACTGTAAACAATTTGCTGTCTAGGCTGTTTAGTAGTACATTCTTTTCTATGGATATTCCTGCAGTTTTTTTGTATTTATTTAGTATTTACTCCAAGTCTTTCTTAAATGTCTGTCTGTATGCAGGCTCCAGTACTGGCTCCAGTGATTATCATGGAAACTTCACCAAAACTGCAGTGTTATATGCTAAAATATGTGAAATGAAATATTGTTTTTAAGGTTTTTCTGTCTCCAGTAATAAAGTTCTGCTCAATTTCAGACTTGGCATGAATCCTTTCCAGAAGAATCCAAAGCATGCATCAGTGCTTGCAGAAAGGTGAGCGATCCCTATCTTGAAGGAGTTACAAATTGCATAAAAGTGCTCTTGTTTTTTCTTTTTTTTAGGTTTCAGTTATTTCTCAATATTGTGTGTTTTGTCTCATTATTGTTTCTAGTGGAATCAACTATGATAAGCCCCTCCTTCCGATTCAAGTCGCGTCACTCCGAGCAGAACGCATTGCCAAAGAGAAAAAGGTATGGTCCCAGAGATGGTCCCATCTCTGCTGCACAAATGACTGCAGTGATTAAAAAATGAGGCAACAGATGAGGTACGAGCAAAGCTGCCTCCTGGGAGAAGTTTGGCAGTACAGTGGATTTTATGAGCAGCTGCACATTGTCCATGTACAGGGCTTTAGATAACCAAGGACCAAAGTGGGACCTTTCCTTGGGCCTCTTGTCACACTCAGACCCCTTAAACAGTGATTTTTGCAAAAGATACTACAACATGTAAAAATCTTGTTTAATTCTTGACCTTTCTGTAGCCTCTTTTCTTATATTATTCAGAAAGAACTACTTGTCCCTGCTTGTGGATGATAAAACCATGAGTACAGTTTGTAGTTTGAAATGAGTCAGGTTGTATAAATTGGACTTGAGAAGTGAAGGCAGCTTTATGGGCTGTCTCTGATTGGAATGAAAGGGGTTTCGTGGATAGAAATAAAGAGGTGTTATCTGTTGCTTTATTTTGTTTTTTAAAAACCCACATCTTGCTTGTTCCATGCTTGAAGACTGAAGGTGCCCCTTGCCTTGCAGGCGCTGGCGGAGCAGCAGAGGGCCCAGCAGCAGACGGGCCCCCAGCCCCAGCAGCCCCAGGCGGGCCAGCAGCCCCCCCAGCAGCCCCCCGTGCAGCAGGCCCAGGCCCAGCCTCAGGCACAGGCACAGGTAGTTCAGCAGCCACAGGCAGTGGTGCAGACTGCAGTCACTACTGTGGCCAACACAGCAGTATTGGTAAGAAAGGGAGAGCTCGGTGCCTCTGACGTAGTAACTTCAGTTCTTCTGTGTGTGCTGTATTTGTGTTGTGTTTTCTCTGGAAAGAGAATTTTAAGTCAGTATAGTGAGATCAAAGGTAGTTTTTCTTGTTTGCTTTCCCTGGTTATGTTGGGTATCTTCTGGTTCCCTGATTTATTAAGGCTCTTCGTACCATTGTAGCAGCAGGTCTTGGCATTCTGAGGTGGAAAAACACCATGCAAAGGTGGTTTTTCCTTTTCACTTTAGACTTTCATTTAATGAAGTCTGAGTGAATAGATGTACATAGTCAATGCGAAGTATTTGTTCAGAGAACGAGCAGAATAAAAGAATAAAAGAGAATGTAGTTTCAAGAACTGCTCAGTTAAAGAGCTTAAAAACCGAAGATTCATTAACCATTGCAAGGCAAGTGAAATGATGCATCCTACAGGAAATACCATGGTGCTTTTACTGCAGATCTGTGCAAAGTTTTCTTGTCTTCCCTAAATCTAGAGTCTGAACGAGTCTGGTGTCTGGTCTGTGGCTTTTGTATTTAGAGCCAGTCCAGTTTGCATAGTAATGTGTGCAGGCAGTGGTGAATTTATTTTGCCTGTTGAAGAGCAAGAGTACAACAGCTTTTGCAGAAAGAACACAGGATGTGTTCTGACCCCCAAGCATTGCTGTGTGTGAAGTGCTCAGTGATGTTCTGTATGAGTGCTTGTCTGTGGTTGTGCTGGAGTAAGGGATTGCTCCCTTTTGCTAACAGGGATGTCCAGTGACCAGGGTTTACCACACACTTGGCTGGTCTGCAATTGCTCATTAGTGAGGCAGAATCCTGATATATGAATGCATTAGTTGCTGTGATCTGTAGAGTCAATGAAAAACTGCAGAATTCACTGTGTGTTCCATTGCATTTTTCTTATTTTGTCACATCTGGAATACAGCATTGTGTTAAGCAATGCTCAGTTTTCTTTTATTGTTTTTCTGAACTGTTACCTTAATTGTCTTCTAATTAGGCAGGCACCATCAAAACAGCAGTGACGGGGACGAGCATCCAGACTGGTAAGGAGAGTTTATAATTGGGCACAGGAGGTGATGGGACATTGGGATTTTCACTTGCAGAATCTCACATTTAATCCTGGCCTGCTTTCAGCTACAGTGAGTGGAAATGTGATTGTGAACACTGTTGCTGGGGTCCCTGCTGCTACCTTCCAGCCCATCAACAAACGCCTGGCCTCACCTGTTATACCTGGGACTCTGACTGTGAGTAGATCTTGTCACCAGATGTGTCCCTGGACACACTGGATTGCATGTTTTATCAGCACGTCTTTAGCTTTCTGTGTTGTCAGAAATTCTACTTCTTGTAAATGTCTTGTGTATCTTGGGGGTTCTTTGTCAAACTTCTCTCTCTTACCAAAACATCAGAACACACTGGAATGGTTTATCAGAAAAAAAATGCTTAATACCGTTAAAAATATTTTATAGGCAAGTGCTGCTAAGAGCAATGCATTACATCATTAACATTTTCAGCCTGTAACTGTTTTGTGCTATATTAATTATGATCTTTATGATTATGTTAATGGTTTAAGACTATGCAAGATAAAATATTGAAAGGTACTAAAATCAAATGTCTGTAATGGAAAGAACAGTTTGGTTATCAGCCTGTTGGAAAAAGATTTAAGCACATGCTGATTTTAAGATGCATCCAAACAGATGTGTGAGACAGCTTTGGGGCTTTTTCCCTTTTGCGTTTTTCGTGCTTGTTTTGAAGATTGCCTAGAAGGCAGTTCCCTTTCCAGCAGGTTCCCTAGCTGTGTCCCAGGCGTGGGAGGGGAGCAGTAATGGCTGTGTTCCCTTGCAGACCTCGGGAGGCACTGCCACTGCCCAGGTGGTTCACAGCCAGCCCCGAGCGGCCGCGGCGCCCGCGGCCTCCACCGAGCTGGTGACCATCGCGTCCACGCAGGGCGTGCGCGCCGTGACATCAGTGACAGCTTCAGCCGTGGTCACCACCAACCTCACGCCTGTGCAGACCCAGACACGGTCTTTGGTGACCCAGGTTACACCAGGTAATGATCCTGTCTTCAGGGACGTTTTCCAGTGGTGCATAAAGGACCCCAGAATTCCTGTAGATCCACCACTGCAGCCCTGCAATATTGGAAGTCTGGGACACAATTATGATTTTTAACTTGCTTTATTCTCAGATTACATTTTTCTCCTGTATTTCTGGATAATGTATGGCAATAGAGAACTTGGGCCCTAGGCATTGCAATTTAAAAATATTATTAACAATCTAGCAGTAAAATAATGGAATTGACTGTCTTGACTAAAAACCATTGTGAAGAAAGGCCCTTGTATTTTATGATCTACTCTGCTTTTACATCATGCTCATAATAATGTGTTCTTACATGTAAATCCACAAAGTGTGCTGGAGCAGAAAAATAAGCATTTAACAGCTTGACTTCTCAGGTGAAATTAATGACTTAAACTGAATGTTGAAAATTTTCATCTGAACATTCTGTTTTTTCTTTATTCACAGCTACACCAACAGTCCAGCTGTCAGGCAAAACCATCACCCCTGCTCACTTCCAGCTTCTGAGGCAGCAGCAGCAGCAGGCTGCTCAGGTGCAGGTCCCACAGATCCAGGCTCAGGCACAAGCCCAGTCTCCAGCTCAAATAAAAACTGTAGGGAAATTGTCACAGGTGAGGAAACGCTCATGAAGCACATTGCTCTCATTACTGTCAGCTTCCTTAGCAGTGTGTGTTGTGTCCTGTTTTCTTGGGCTAGAGTGAGATGTATTTCTCTCTTACATTTCATCCTACTAAAATTTCATGCAGGCAGTGAGTCTGACAGCACTTTCAATAGTAGAGTAGGGCAGGGTGGAAAGCACTTACTGTTGCTCACTGGAAGCCATTGTATAAAAGAGTTACATTTTAGATACTTGATCTTAGCTCTAATCTAGTACAGAATGTTTCTCCTTTGAAGCTTTGGATTCATTTCCATTTTTCTCCTGTAACGTAAGCCACTGGAAACGATGGAAGTGTTTGTTTTTTGCAGGAGCAGCTGATCAAGTTGCAGAAGCAGAAGCTGCAGCTCCCCCAGCAGCAGGCAGCACAGCAGACCCAGCAAGGGGCACAGCAGCAAACAGCACAAGTGCAAGTGCAGCAGCAGCAGCAGACTCAGCAGCTCACTGCTGTGACTGCCCCCCGGCCTGGCGCAGTCCTCACGGGCACTACGGTCACCAACCTGCAAGTGGCACGCCTGGTGAGTTGGCTTTGACTTGGCAGAGACAGTCTCAAACATCTCACTCTTGGCTGCTTTAAATGAACTGGGCACTCATCATTCACATTCACAAGAGGCCTTTGCATTGCTCAGGCAGTTCAGAAGGAGCAGCTGTAACATAAATGGCTTTACATTGTACTTACCCATTGATGCCATCTCGGAATTGTGTCACTGTACAGGAGCCATTACATCTAGAAACATTTACAGCTGTCACTTTATACTAACCTGTTGTATGCAGCAAATCTTTCTGTGCTGGGACAATAATCTTCATTCCTTATTGCTTAGACTCGTGTTCCTGCTTCCCAGCTCCAAGCACAAGGACAGATCCAGGCCCAGACTCCACAAGCAGCACAGGTTGCTCTGGCAAAGCCTCCAGTGGTGTCTGTTCCAGCTGCTGTTGTGTCATCTGCAGGAGTCACCACACTCCCTGTGACTGTTGCAGGCATTAGTGTTGCCATTGGGCAGCCACAGAAAGCAGCAGGTATGTGAATGCAAGTTGGAAATAGGAAGAATTGTATTTCATAGCATTCTTCTACAGTATAGACAATTTTTTTCTAGGAAAAAAATGTTGGAACTGTTGGCATTGTAGGAAGATTGAGGTTGGAACAAAAAATTAGCTTACCCATGCCCTTAGATAAGAAATTTTCTCCAGTGTCAAAATCATGTCTTATTCCTATTAAAATCAATGGGTTGTTGGTGCTCAAAGCTGTGCAGATGTATAAGTCTGTAAAAGTAGAATCTGTGTTTGCAAGCTGTGATTACTGGGACAAAGCAATAAACTGAAGAGTCTTACAGTTCTAATTGTTTCTGTAATTTTCAGGAGGCCAGACAGTAGTTGCACAGCCACTGCATGTCCAGCAGCTGCTAAAACTCAAGCACCACCAAGCAGCACAGCAGCAGAAAGCCATCCAGCCCCAGGTTGCACAGGGACAAGCTACTGTGCAGCAAAAGGTACTTTTGTCTGCTCTCCCTTTATATAACCAACTTATGCAGTGGTTCTGTGATTGTAAAGCTTTGGTTCTGGATGACCAGAACACTCCTAGAGAGTCAGTCAGGATTTCTAGGGGTGAATCTTAGCTGTATCTAGGGAGAACAGGTTCTCAGGTGCTTCATTTTTTCTGTAAGGTGTTTGGTTGTTTGGTAGTTTTTAGTAAGTGTATTGTTGTGTGAGTGTTGTGTGTAAGAGAGAAACTTTTCATTAAATACTTTAATTCTGAATACTTGTGTAAGTGCACGAAGGCTTTAATTTAGTGCTCATTTTTTTTATTGCTAATCCTGGAAGAATTTTTTTTCAATAATTAAATGTAATTAATCTTCTTTCTCCACATACCTATTCTTTAAAATACACTTTTCTTTTGTAGTCATTAATGCCTTTTTTTCTCTTGTGCAGATAAATGCCCAACAGGTTACAGTCCAGACCCAACAGCAGACTTCACAGCAGCAAAAAGTAACTTATGCTACACAGCCTGCCATTAAAACACAGTTCTTAACAACTCCAATTTCCCAAACCCAGAAACCAGGTGGAACCCAGCAAGTGCAGGCCCAGATTCAGGTACAGGTAACCCAGGTTTACACCTTTAATCTGTACTGGGACTGGAGAATTGTAAAGACAACAGGTGAGGTAGAATTCAGCACTCACTCATTTTAATTCTAGTCACACATTCATTTAAATTGACTTTTTAATAAAATTCACTGGTGCTGAATGTGTGGCCTTACAGTAGGTCAGAGCAATTATGAGCTGTAAGTTCACCTTTCCTCTTTGAAATAAAATAATTGAATCACTCCTTTTTATTAGGCAAGGGATTCCATACTGTGTTTACTAAGGAAAATTCAGCCAGAGCTTTCCTGTTTCTGGTGCTGCCTCAGAGCCTAATCTCTGGCAGCCAAGAGTAGGTGACAATTTACGTATTTTCTCCTCTACATAACTGGATCAGTCTAACCAAGGAAAAAGAAGGGGGTTAGGAATTGGAAGCCTTACTCTTTCAAAAGTATATCCCAGATAATGTAACCTGTTAGAACTCACATGCTTCCTTCAATTTTAGAAGTAGTTGGGAGGAAATGGCTCTGTTGTAGTTAAAATTGAAAATATTTCTCTTCCTCCCCTAGCTAAGTTCTGCAGTTTCAGGGTCTAAAATGTTTCACAAACATTCAGGTTCACTGAAAATGCCAAGCTGCAACTTAGCATGAGCAGGCCTTTGGATAGGTTTTCCCTTGGTAGAAGTTTTGCTAGATGTGGTGTTTTGCTGCTGTAGGCAGCTTTTTATTTTGATCCAATCTTTCTTTATTTCATATTGCTACAGGTTGCAAAACTCCCACAAGTGGTCCAGCAACAGGCTACTGTTGCCAACATTCAGCAGATGGTTTCAGTTTCCCAACAGGTAGATTTTGCTTTTGTCAAATATAACACTGGAAACATGATCTTTAGAAAATCTCTTTTTTTTGGAATGTGTGTATTTTTCACCTTAGTTGTGGCATAGGTAGTATTTTTGAAGGATGTAGCAAGTGCCTTTCTATGAAAATAAGTCTTGAATACTGGATCAGCAGAGCTGTATTCTCTGGTTTAAAACTTCCCTAGATGGAGCAATGTTTGTTCATCACTGTAGATAAGCCATAAACCAGATTTTTAAAAATGTTTTCTAGAACTGAAAGGATTTTTAAAAATTGGTTTCTGGTGATGTATAGCCAACATAGCAAATAATTGAACTAATGAGCACCATCTGAGCTTTTCCCACAAAAAATAGGACAAATTGAAGGTTACAAGTGGTTTTGTTTCAGTTCATAGAGCTGTGCCAAGTGCTCTGTAAAAGGCACAATGGTGTGGTAGCTGTTCCAAATGTGTGCTGGTAACAGATGGGGCTCAGGCAGGAGAAGGTCAGGTGGTTTGGTTCCCCTCTCCTAATGACCAGGCAGTTTAATTAATGCTTTAGGACAATGTCATCCAGATCATTAGCTGCAGGCTTAACTTGGGCAGTTGATTGGCAGGAGTGGTTAAACTTTGGAGGATGGATGAAGTTCTTGCCTTTGGTGCACAAAGATCTGGGCCAGTCGGCTCTTAATCTGCCAGAGTTTACAGTGCAGTGTTTTAGTGCAGAATAAAATCTGTGACTGTTTATCCCAAAATGGTGATAAAGTGGTGTAAGCTGTCTGATAACCACCTCAGAAGTGAGTGCTTCAAGGGCAAAGTAGACAGCAGGAAGCAGAAACCTCATCAGTCAACACTAGTTGAGTTGCCCTCTGTAGTTGGGAAGAGCTCCTAGACCATTTTCAAAAGTCATCAATGGTGACATAACTCTGGGGCTGTTGGAGTCTGTGGCAAAAAGACAGATTCCTTCCCATGTACACCCGTGACTTCAGTGGCAGCAGGTTTAGGCCATGATAACTATTTTTAAAACTATGATCTTTATGTGTATGTGGCATTCTTTTTATCTGCATTTTAAGTGCTTCCCATTGGAATCCTTTTGGATCATTCAAGAGTTAATTTTTCCCCTGGAGGAGCCCTTGTAGCTTTGTTTGGCTTCTGCATCTGACAAAGGCAGCTGAAGCTGCTCAGTTTTCATTACCTTGTCCTCTGAACAAGGAGGTGTTGATTTTTTTTTTTCTCCCTTGCTCTGGGTAGAGTATGAAAATTAGATGTCTGGATGATGTTCAAACCATTCTACCCTAAATTGGTAATAGAGACTGGCAGCTGTAGTCTGAAAGGGTAATGGCAGAGACTGGTGGGAAGCCTCAGTGGCTGCATTTATTGTCACATTGTGGGTGCAGAGTCTGCATTTTCACCTTTTTTGTCCTCTGGCTGTTCCTCTGTTCTTTTCCCTGCTCTTTCACTTCTGCAGTACAGGAATTTTCCTGTGTATCTGGTAGGGTTTCTATACCTTTCATCTGCCTTCTAAGTGTATCTGAGGGCATGTCCTTGTAAAAGCACTGCAGAGACCCAACTTACAGGTATCTTGGCTCTTAGTTCTGATTTATAAGGCTCTAGAAAATGCGACAGAATGGTGTTTCTAGTGAAACCACAGAGCCTGTGTTCCCAGGGTCATTGTCTGAGATGTTTGTCAGTTAAGACCACAAATACCTAGAGTAAGTAGGATTCCTTCTGTAGAGCAGAAATGTCCTGACTGCTCAGTTTCATGCCAAACTGTTTTGTAATTGCCTTTTCATCCTGATGTGTAGGTACAAGCTCAGCCCCAAACTGTGACCCTTTCTCAGACGACAGCAGGCCAACAGCAGGTTCAGGTGATCCCTGCAACCACTGCTACTGCTCAGGTCGTGCAGCAGAAACTGATCCAGCAGCAGGTCGTGACCACAGCATCTCCCCAGGTTCAGGCTCCAGGTGTACAGAACCCAGCCCAGACACCAGCAACACCTGAAGCCCAGAGTCAGCAAGCAAAAGTACAAATGAGGACACCGACTGTCAGATTAAAGGCACCTACCAAACCAAGCTGAACTATTGCAATAACAGGGAAACACAGTATTTTGTGTTTGCTGAGACAAGTGAGAAGCTACTCCAAGCATCCAAATGAAGTCAAAACGCCTCTATTTTTTCTTTTTTTTTTTGTAGCAGAAGGTTTCTTGCTGGTGAACATTTAAACATGGAAACTCACATGTAACTTCAGTGTATTAGCAGCTGTTTAGCACTCAAACTCTATACAAGATGCATTCTGCCTGTGTTCTCTTTGCTCATTCAAAACAGATAAAGCAAGCATTACTTAGGTTGAAATTCTGCCCAGCTTCTCAAAAGTGAAATGGTGATCTGCCATAAATGTCAGTCAAATGCATCTGTGTTGGAATGCCACACCTGCCTGTGGGAGTGTGCAGCTCCTTTCTGGAGTTCAGTGTGTGCTCAGTACCCACAGTGAAGCCACACAAGGAACCAGGTGTGGTTGATGCAGCACAGTATTTTCCATCTGTACAAAAGCTCTGTGTTGTTCTTCCCTGTGGTAAACCCCCCTGGAAGAGCTAACACAGACTTGAAGTGCTCCCTGCAAAGTTTAGCCAATAAATGTGAAAACCTGTAAGTATATGTAATTTAAAAGGAAAAGAAAAAAAAGATTTCATTCTCCATTTTTGTAAGTCTTTTAAAATGTTTGTTAGTAGTTTTTGTGTACAGTTTACTGAATCACCCAACTTGTGTGTTCATTCTCATATTTCACTTTAAAATAATGGATATTTTAGGCATGAGCTGAGTAAATACTGTGTTGATAGTAGATGTGTATTAAAGTGTAGCCCATTTTTTTTTTTTTGTAAAATTGTTCAGTAGACACAGCTAAACAGATGATCCATAGCTGTTTCTCATGGGACTTCTGTCACGAAAAATCTCCAGCTGATAAGATCTAATCTCAGTTTCATTCTGCTCTTGCAACATGTTTAAATGTTCAGTACTTTTTACACGGCTTTCAGCTTGGGGGGTGGGGGGCTGGGGAAAGGGGAGAATAGTGAAATTAAATCTAAGACTTCAACTGTGTAAAGAGTAAGATCTAACTTTTGTACTATTCTTTTACTAAAGCTAACGATGAATGTATCTTCAGGTGGGTATTTTGGATGTGAATAGAGCGTGGCCTCTTCCTCCAAATCAGTTTGCCTTATTGTTATGGAGAAAAGAAAAAAATCAAAAAGCTGCATAGAACTGTGGGGGGGTTTCTTTACTTTTCTTGCATACAATGAATAACAGAGTTTGCAAACAGCACTGAGTGAGGAATCAAAAAGTCCATGGTGGCTTGAAGGGATTTATTTTACTTTGGTCATAAAACTGCACAACGTGTAAAATCTAGACAAAGTGACAACATTCCTTTTCTGAGATGGTTTTAAAATTATTTTTCCATTCTGTGATCTTTTTACTCTTTTAGGAAAGGAGCCTATTTAAGGGCAAGGAAAGCATATATTTTGTTTTTACCTCTGTCCACACTTGTTGGTACCTGGCAATCCATACGGCTTAAACAAGAAGGAATTCTCAGCCAGCTCCTCTGTGTTAGTTGGGATAGGTACAGCAAATTCTGTTCAGATCACAAATGTAAACTTTGGCTCAGGCAGCGTTCCTGATATTTTTATTTTATACCTCTTTTGTCCTGCATACCTTTTTTTCTTGGACCCTCAGGTCTACAAATACAAGGGCATTTTGTTGGTTTTTTTAAAAGCTGTTTTTGCATGCAGTAGTATTCCCCTGACCCTGCTAACCCCTGGCGTGTGCCATCCCCTGAACTTCACGGCCAGCCAGGGAGCTGGCATTGCTGACAGCAGAGCAGTTTAAAATGCAAAGCAGATGCAGTGGTAATGGATAGTGACACTGTGTACAGTATAGCCTTGCTCATCCAAAAATATTGCTTAGTTAGCCCCAGTTTTACTTTTAAGTGTTTAGCTTTTATGATGTGCATGAAAGTCGGGGTGGGGGCTTTTGGCTACGTCGTTGTGCTGGTCTGATTTGGTGTCTAAAGAGGCGACTGTTTCTTGTTTAGGTCAGTTGATGAAGATAAAAAATCATCTTTTTTTTTTTTCTTTTCTTTTTTCTTTTTCTTTCCCCTTCTAATTATTTGTTTCCTTCCTTTCGATGTGTGTCTTTCTCCCAGGAGTTTGTTAGGAAGTCAACCTGTACATAAGTGATGAACGTTTGTACTCGACCCAGTAGGATGATAAGGAATAGTGCTGTATCCTACCTGAAGGTGTAATAAAGTGTACATTTTTATACCGCCGCCTCGGCCTGCCTTGTGTACCGGGGGAGGAGGGCGGTGCCGGGTGTGAGG
>VYXF01001449.1:473320-578841 GCA_013397295.1 Polioptila caerulea
GAGCGGCGGGAGCTGTTCGTGGGGCCGCTGCCCGAGCAGGACGCGTCTCTGGCCGGTGAGCACGGAGCGGGGCCCCGCGGCGCTGGGTGGGCCCGGCCCGGCGCGGCGCTGCCCGAGCCCGGCCTGTGTGTGTGTGTCTGTCCCTCCCAGAGAGCTACAGCGCCGAGGACAAGTACAGGATATGGATGAGGCACCGCTACAGGGACTGCGTGGGCTGCCTGGGCGAGCTCATGGGCCACGAGGCCTTCCAGGTCAAGGTAGGTCCTGAGCCCGCTGCCGCCCCGCGGGTTCAGGGGGGTCCCTTGAGGTTGTATTTCAGTGTTGTATTTCCGCCCAGTATTTCAATGTGGGAGGGCAGGCAGTGCTGTAAGACAGCACTGATGCTCTGACTCGCCTCTGCTCACCAGCAGCGAGCATGCGGCTTTCTCAGGAAATAATATTTCATTTCATTCCTCCTCCTCTTGGAAGTTGCCTCCTTTGGGTTTGACCCCTGGTGTTCTCATTTACGTGGGGCTTTTTCTGTTATATTGCTTTCTTTCTTTTTTATAAAGGAGTTTGCACTCTGCACACTCATGAAGTTTGTCGAATTAGAGGCACAATATCCATTGATCAAAATAGAGTGGAAGGGAACTTTAACTTTTCCATGTGACCTTCTTAAGGTAAGCTGCAGAACTGAAAAGTCCCTCCTGTGGGTGACCTGCTGGCACACAAACTCATGTGCCCGCAGCCATCTCTCTGTCCCAGTGCTGTAAGAGACTGACTCGTTGCTTTCCTTTCCAATCCCTTTGTTAGGTAGTTGTTGATGGTTTGCTTCCCACCGAGGAGGACGCCTCCCTCCTGATCTCCCGCTTTCAGGAGTACATGGAGTACGACGACGTGCGGTACTTTGTCATGAAGGCTGTCACTGCCAGCATCGGGCAGGTCACGCAAAAGACAAAGGAGGTAACAAATTGTTACTGCTCAGGTGGCTCTGGATGAGCTGCTCTGGGCTGTGTATCTTGTGTGTGAAGCAGGGAGGGATTAGTGGTATATGGAAATATTTGGAAGCCAGACAAATGAGTGTGCCCACTGAAGGCATTGATTTTTTTCTTATGTATGTCAGTATGCCAAGACTGGCTTTAGTCTGAAATTGAAAGTATTTCAAGACACATACTGTTCTTTCTGGTCCAAGCCCTAGCCACTGTTTTACCCAAATCTCCACAGTTTGGGTGACACACAGAGAACTTTTAATTCTGTTTACTCTGGTGCTGAGGAAGAACATGTTTCCTTCATTGGATCCAACAGTTTTGTTAACCCAGAATAAGTACAGAGATATGTTTCATGTTGGATAAACAAGTAGTACTCCAGGCTGAGGCTGCAACAGAGAATATACCAGTGTGTAGTTTAGTCATCAACATTTCCCCTTTCTCTTTCCTAAATATATTCAGTACTTGAAAACTGGGCAATATTGAAGCCCATCATCTTGCTGTCTGATGTGGAATTTGCTTCATGTGTGTTTCTGTGCTTTTTTCCTCAGAGGCCACTGCCTTTTTACCAGCAGAATGTATTTTCCCTCATCTCACCCATTAACATGCCAAACAAAGAGTCTGAGATGGTCAAATTTATGGTCAAGCAAGGTTAGTAAACTCTGCATGGTGAATTATGTGTGAAAAAGAAAATCAGGTTTAAGATTTTTAGTGTGTAAAGACTTTATTATTGTTTGCTGGTGAAGAATGTCTTCTTTGATCATTGTTATTCTAAACAGTCTTAAAAATCCACATTCCTCAGTCCACAGGGAGGTCTGGTATGGCCTTGTGTCAAATTAAGTATTTCAGCCCAAGTTTTTAGAGCATCAAAGGGCTAAGTTAAAAAGGGTCATCTTAATTTTTTGAATATCCATTTCAAGTTCAACATCTGGTTTTCCTTTCCTCTTAGAGAACCGTGAGGAGCTGAAACTGTCAAAGCTGCAGGTAACTGTTCATTGGGTGCATTAGAATTGAAATATTACCTGCTTAAAATAGAGCATTATTTCTACCAGTGTGTTTCACTCACTGTTTGCAATTCTGTTTTAAGGCACACAGACAGGTGTTTGAAAAAATGTGGCTGACTTATTTGAAGCACAAGGTGAGTGTTACTTCTGCCACTGATCTGCATCCCTCTTTAAGGATTGCTGATCCTTAGCCATTGTGTCCAGCCTTGCACAAAGCTGCTGGTAGAACCCCAGTGTGTGTTTGAGTGTTGGGTGGGAACAGCCCAGTGACCATTTCTGTTGGATCGCTCTGCCATGACCTCATACATGGCTTGCTTTTTCTCCTTACTCTCAGCCTTTTTTCCCTGCCTTAAACATCTCTGCCCATGAGGGTGATCTGTAGCATAACAAACTCTGCTCACCAGTTGAAGCTTCCCCAGCCTTTTTCCTGGTGGTTTTCCCCATCTGAGTGATGACACTTGTTAGTTGTGAGCACCTGCTTCTTGAATGAACTTCGTTGGTGTCACTTGTAAACTCTCCCATTTGGGAACTGCTGCTGCAAGCTGTTCTGTATTTTCCTGGCACATTCCCTTCTGCTTGTGCATTGCCTTTTTGAGCCACAGGTTGCTGCTGCTGCCTGAGTTCTCTCTGCAGTGCTTGTTTCTCTGGGTTGTTTTGTCCTTCACAGCTGCCCACTGGCCTTTACAAGAAGGTTCTTGTCATCCTGCACGACTCTGTCCTGCCTTACATGAACGAGCCCACTCTCATGATGGACTTCTTGACAGTGGCCTATGGCATAGGTGAGTGAGAACAGCCTTTTATCCTTTGTGGCACCTCCAGCATGGGACAGGTGGACTTGGAAGCTCTGCTGGATGCAGCACCATGACCTGGGTGAGGGAATAGGTACTTCAGGCTGGGTTGGAGCTAAGGAACCAGGGTCAGCTCTGTTGTCCTTGAAAGTGAGGTGATTTTACCTGTGTTTGTCAATGTCATTGCTCCTTGTGTCTAAGGAAAATCATATCTAAGGCTCTGGGGAGGAGTAGAATACTGGAGTGATTCATTTTAAATGCAGAGTTTAGCCAGTCCTGCTGATCCAAACACAAGATCCACAGATTCCTGCAGAAATGTCCTCTCTGAGCAGACCTTTGCCTCCTCAGTGTGACTTTGTTGAGGAATTAGAGCAGCACATTTTTGTGTCTTATTTGTTCTACTAAACTACAGCTTAATTTTTGTAAGAAACTTGGGAGCCTCTGGAAGGGTGTGGATGAAATTGTTTCCCCTTTCAGCCATCACACTGGCTCTGATTTCAGGTATTGGGTTTTGTGTTCCTTCTGGGAAGATTTTATTATAAAAAGACTTGAAGATTATTCTTTTTTCTAGTTGTTTTTATTGTGTTGATACCTGCCTGCTTTATTACAGGTGGAGCAATCAGTCTTCTAGCCCTAAATGGGTTGTTTATTCTGATTCATCAGCATAATCTGTAAGTAAGAAGAGTATACTGTTTAAAGGAACATGGGTTTTTGCATTTATCTTTATGTAAGAGGAACTGAAATGGATTCACCATACCTTCAGGCTTTGAAATTCCCCCATGAGAAAGCCAAACTGCACAAGAGGCTCAGGCTGTTTGGATGTTGAGCTTTTTTGGCTGTCTGATTTCTTTTACAACTGAGCCTAAATATTCTCTTCTCTAGACTGTGGTTGCTCAGCACTTAAAAATCGATTTCCATTGATCTGATTACAGAGTGAAGCCACAGTCTTTAGTGTCCCTTTCACTGCACCCTGTACCATTTGCAGTCACTGGACATGGCTTCACACCCTGAAGATGGCTGGGCACTGCAGGAGCCATAAATTCACCTTGCAGCTTGTTTTCAAGTGGTGACTGTAGAGGGAAGCCTAAGAGAGCAAAACAGCACAGCAGTGGGCTGGGGTGCTCTTAAGGAAAGCACAAAAACAATGAGACACAGTCCCTCTGTACACCACTAATGGATGTTGTGTTTTCCTTTTTTTCAACAGGGAGTATCCTGACTTTTACAAAAAGCTGTACAATCTGTTAGACCCTTCCATCTATCACGTGAAGTACCGAGCTCGCTTTTTCCACCTGACTGATCTGTTTTTGTCTTCATCGTAAGTAGCATCTTTATTATGTATGCTCACATTTTCCCCCTGCTTTTCTGTTCTTGAGCAGTCTCCCACACGTCTGGATTTAATGTATTCAGTGTGTCTGCTGGATTAGATACATTTTTATGGAGAAAACTGAATCCAAGACTATTATTGTAGTCTTGTGTAATTTTTCATGTGCTATTTTTGAAGATTTGCCTCACAGCCATAGATTTTCAGAAAGGAAGAATTGCAGTTAGTTATCAGTTTCAGCTGCAAGTGCTTATGGATGTGTTTTGATCCACACTGGTGGAAGTGATGAATTTTCCGTCTTGTCTTTGTAAAAATGGAAAAGTAAAATTTGCAGGCTTTTTATAGATTACAAAGGTGTTGATAAATGGATGGCTTTTTGCAGACATAAAGCACTGAAATGTGAAGTGTTTGACAGCCTGTCTTGATGTTGTCAGTTCATTGTACACGGGGAAGAAACCAGATAGGCAGCTGGTCATATAGTTGCTGTCATATGTTATAAAATAAACCAACAGTAACACAGCACCAGGCACTTCATATCCAAGCTCCTTGAATTCCTGGTGTCCTTTGGAGAGAGTGACAAGACCTGTGGGTAACTTAGTTGAGCCTCACAGGTGCAGTGAAGTCTGAGGGACTGAAAATTGTCATTTTCACCCTGCTCTTCTGATGTGAAGAAGGGGCCTAAATGATCTGGTTGCTGTTAGAAATTTGCATTTTTACCATTAAAAAAAAAGAATTATGCTGCACATTTACACTACACGGGAGCTTTATGTTCCCATTAAGAGCTGCAGTGCTTGGAAGTGTTATGTAAATTTAACACCATAGCCTGTGTATTAATTAAACCCACAAAATGACATAAGAATATAATTAAGATTGCCTGGCACTCAGAAGTTTATAAAGGACTGAATAAAGTTTGCCATGAGAATGGCCATGTACAAGGGCTGTGTTTGGCAGTGGTGCCACATGTCAGGATTGAATCTCCCAGTGGTCTGAGGTTATTCATGCACTGAATGCAAACTCCCCCAAAAATCTGTTCCAGCGAGCGCACCACGGATCGCCGCTTAGACGCGAGATTCCTAAAATCCTCTTCACTGCACGGCCAGAAGAGCCTGGCGAGCCCCCCGAGCTCTCATCTGACGTGCTCTTAGGGTGGCTGAGGCTGCTGGCTGTCCTGCCAGGACTGTAACAGCTGCTCCCTCCTGTCCCCTGTCCCCAGGCACTTGCCGGCGTACCTGGTGGCCGCGTTCATCAAGCGCCTGTCCCGGCTGGCGCTCACGGCCCCTCCCGAGGCTCTCCTCATGATCATTCCCTTCATCTGCAACCTCTTCCGGAGGCACCCCGCCTGCAGGGTGCTGGTGCACAGACCAGCAGGGCCAGCAGGTGAGAGGGCAGCTGTGCTGTGCCTTTGAGACAGCATGAAGAGGAGCATTCCTGTGCAGGAAAAGGGGAGATTCCAGTTCTGAGGTTTGGGAGGTTCCCTTTGTCCTGTCCCTTGAGTTTGTGAAAGGTCAGCAGGCTCCTGCTGGTGAGTTCAAAGCTGTTCCAAATGCCCTGCTCCTATGCTCTTTACAAGTACCATGGCTCTGTAGTGCTGCCAGCAGTGACTCTTGGGTCATGCTGGGATGTGTCAGTTTGTCCCTGGACCATAAATGACTTGGGAAGGAGCAGCTCTGGCTGCAGCACTGCTCTGGGCCTGTGTTCCTTTTGGGTTTATATACATCACAAAGGAGGTACTAGCTCTGTATCTCCTATTTCTTTAGATATGTCAGAAGATCCATATGTTATGGAGGAGGAGGAGCCATCTGAAAGCAGGGCTTTGGAGAGCTCTCTCTGGGAGATTCAGGTATGTCATCCCAAAATGAGCATCTGGGTCTGGTAGGGGTCTCTTCCACCCTTGCTGCTTCCTTGACACATGTTGACAGTGGACAGCTCCTCTCACAAGAGCCTGCTTGACATATATCTTGCAAATGAGATGAGTTCTTTTATTCTGCATAATTTTTGATCCTAGAAAAGGATTCCATACACTGGAGAGATGTACATGCTAATTATAGGGTGGCTTGTGAGCACACGTTTGAGTTTGCAGTACACAGCTGAAACAGACTAAATAGCTGCAAATGTACCAGGCTTCTCATTTGCTCTGGAGGGGAGAGAGGAACTCGGTGAGCACTGATGGAAATCAATTGAGTAGAGCCAGGTTATCCTCTAGGAATGGATGAATTGTGTAGGGGGTTGAAGCAGCAACAGGAATGATGTGCAGGCGTTGGAATCCTGGAGAGCTGGAGCTTGAGTGTGGCATGAGGGCACTGCGAGGTGGCAGAACTGGGTTATGCAGTGCAGACGTGGCCTGTGGATGAATTTGTCTTGAGCTGGATGTGACCATGTGAGAGGAGCCTTTGACATGTTTGAAAGATGCCTGAAATGAGGATTTCTTGAAGCTGTGTAATAGCATGGTACAACAAACGTGGGTCTGATGGAATTTGGTGGTCGCTGAAGAACTGACCAACAAATGGGCAGACTTCTCTGTGGGAAGGCAGATGGATGTGTGTTACCCTGTACCTATTAGATGATCTCCCATTTGTCTTGCTTTTTCAGTCTCTCCAGAACCATTATCACCCAGATGTGGCCAAGGCAGCTGCTGTCCTGAACCAGACCCTGTCTGAAATGGAGGATGACATCTCAGGGCTCCTGGAGCTCTCAACTTATGAGGTAATGCTGCTGTGTCTTTGTGAATGACTGGAACCAGAGGAAAGGAGATTGTGGATGCAGCAGCCATGTCCTGTTCATCTGCCTTGCTGCTGGGGAGGGAGCTACACTGACCTGGTTACCCAGAACCAGGGCAAACCAGGAAAATGGTCTGTTAAATAGCAGCATGAGCAACAGTGGTGACAGGGCTGCCTTTTTTTTTATTTATTTTTTGAAGTGTTTATTTACTGGATGTTTTAAGACTTTAGAGTGAGCAGTGTTATTGGGGTGAAGAGCTTGTACTGAGTTTTGACAATATTTTCTGGTTTTTATTTTGTAGCTTTTTGATAAAGAAGTAAAGAAAAAGGCTGTTGATGTGCCCCTGGAGTTTGAGCAAGTACGAGGTTTGTTT
This sequence comes from Polioptila caerulea, assembly GCA_013397295.1. Lineage (NCBI taxonomy): Eukaryota > Metazoa > Chordata > Aves > Passeriformes > Certhiidae > Polioptila > Polioptila caerulea. Next base: position 480,490 of record VYXF01001449.1, read on the forward strand.
GGGAAGAAAAATGATATTTTTGCTGAGCACTTCAGCTTAGACTGATGCCACCTCTTCCCAGAACACATCTGTCAGCAGTTGGATCTTAGGGACACACAGAAAGCTCCCATGTGCTCAGCAGCCCTTCCCTGTGAGGAGAGCTGGGCTGCCTGAGCTGCAGCCTTCTGTGCCCCTTGCCACTGCCCCTGGATGAACTTTGCTGTGTTCCTCACACTTGCATACTGCCACCTGGTATCTGGGAGGGATTTTTCCTCAGAGGAAGGATTTCTGGTCTTGTTCATGGCTGGGATCCCAGTCCTTCCCTGAGAACTTCTGCTGCTGGCTGTGGCCAGGGACTGCATCAACAGACATCTCACTGCTGTTCCATGGGACTGAGGGGAATTGCATTCTCTGACTGCTCTTATTTTTCAGATGTTTCACTTTTATATGAGAGCTGAAAGCCTGTTTGTAATAAATGTCTTCAATTACATAAGTGTAAACACCTGATGTATTATATTTTTATATGCATTTTTAAGCTCATCTTCAGAGGGATGTTTATCTTCCTTGTACTCAGCACTCCCACATTCAAGGCACTGATGCTGGTTTGTCTAACTAAACTCAGAAGATGCTCAGTAAATCCATCTATGAAATGTTGCTGGTGTTCCTTCCTGTACATCCATCTCATGCACCAAGGTTGCTGGATTCCAAATGCTCATGAGCTTTGGAAGTGAACATAATCCTGGTGCCTGCTGTAGCCAGGGAGGCCAGCTGATGTGCAGTGGGAGGCTAATCCTTGAGTTTTGCTTCAGAATGATAAGCAGCTTGGTGTGGTTTTGCTTGCAGCCTGCATGTGTTTTAGGAGCTCTGGCCAGAGTGTATCCAGGGGCTAATAACTTTTTAACTCCACTGCTACTGGATGCTTTTGTTAGTTTTTCATGTACTTCCAGAAGTCATGCAGAAATTTCATTTGATAGGGTTCCCCCAAGGTTTTAAGTTTGAGATAAACTCATTATTAACACCACAGATGAACTCAGGACTTTTAATATTACCTCTTTAGATTTAAACTCTGCTTGCAGAATTAGAAATCATATTTTGTGGAAGAGCAAATTACAATCAAGAAAGTGGAGGCCAAGAAATCCAATTTCTAGCAGCCACGTCTGGTTAAGTCAAGGAACACTGCAGCTGTCTTGGAGACACTGAAGTGTTACATTTTCTTCATCCAGTTTTTTTCATGCTTTCCAAACAGTGGATGTGTGCTCACAGTGTAGAGCTCTACATCTTTTTTTCTTTCTTTTCTGATGCTTTTGAATTCAGGTGGGGTGTTTCTGAGGATTGATATTTTTCCTCTTTTTCTTTGCAAGTCTCTTTCTTTGTTCTCTGGTGAAAAGGCAATGCTACACCCTCCCTGGCCAGCCTGCTTTTCTTCTTTCTTTGACTTCTGATATCTGAGGTATGAAGGCAGAATGAGATGTAACTTTCAGCTTGAGAGGCCTCAGTTCAGGTTCATCCAAGCCTTCTGTTTCATCTCCAAGATCTGTCTCCCTTTGTCATGGGGTTTTGTCTGTGTATGTTGGGTAAACATCTTGAAGTGCTCTGCTGTAGCAACAAGAACCACATGGCCCACTTTGACAGAAATGAGTGTATCAGATGAAATTAATGACTATATTTAAAAGAATTAATGTCTATGTTGAATGGCTTTCTCTGCATATTTTTATTTTATTCAGATTGGCCCCACTTACATCTGTGTAATTACTGGTGAGCAGTGTCATTCACTTCTGTCATTACATTGACACTCAGGAGTGTTGGATCCTTTTTGAAGGCACAAATATTAAACCACTTGGGCCTGGGGCTAATCCAGGTCTCAAAGTGCTGAAAATGAGGGAGTTTGCTTGGGTTCTTCTACGTGGACAGAGGGTAAGGAGAGTGTCCTCAGGGCTGTGTGCCCGTCAGTCCTGGGGTCTCCTGGCTCCCACCAGGGACACCCTGCACGTGGGGCAGATGGATTTGGTGGGGTGTGTTGGAACACACCTTGTGGTGTGGCCCTGTGCTGCCTGTGGGGAAAGCCTTGGACCTGAGACCAAGTGACCACAGCCTAAAGCCTTGTGCAAGCCCCAGGGGAAGGGATGCCATGGAAGGGGCTGTTTCTCAGAAGGAGGACTGCAAAGGCACCAGGGGATCCCCAGTGCCACGCTGCAATGGGCAGTGGCTGGGCTGAAGCAGGAATTCATGTTTCCCAGAGCATTCCCAGTGCCCTGTGTGCTGCTCCTGCTGACACCATGGAGGCTCAGGCTGACACAGGGTGTTTCCAGATTCCTCAGCACATTTCAGTGCCGAGCTGGAAATGCTGTTAGCGCTTTACTTGGAGTATGTGCAGCTGACCTGGAGTGACTTAATTATTTTGTGATGATGCCTGGCAGTCCCAGCACAGTCCCACTGTGCTTGGTGCAGACAATCAAACCACAGACAGCTGAGAGGAGCTTACAGCTGAAAGCCTGGGTGCACTTCAGACAAGCCTTGAAGGTCTTCCAGAGACGTCCCCCAGCTCTCATGCTGCACTTAGCAGTGTTTTTAAACCAGCTCTTAGGTGGAGATGGCTTTAAGCCCCTGCCTGTCCTTGGAAAAACATTCCACCTGGTCTTTCATCAAGCTTTTATCTTTCAACTTTCACCCCTTTCCCCTCAATAGGAGGCATCAAGAAAAAAAATCAGCAGCTATAAATATTAAAAGTTTCATCTGCAGAGTGAGCAACCCTTATCAGGCTGCACACCTGCTGCTGCTCCTGCTCTACAGGTCTCCACTGACTGTAGATTATAGATGCTTTAATCATGGGGTGTATTAACTGGAAGTACCAGGCAGAGAGTGCATAAGTCACTCCTGTTATTATTTGATTTTTATCAGATGTGGGGAGGGGGGAGAGGGCTGTTCTGGGGTTTTTGTTGTTGTTGGGCCATTTCAGTGAGCAGAAAAGATAGTTTTATGAAAACATTGACATAACCCTGCAGCCTCCCCACCCATCACTGCCTCGGTCCCCCACCAGAGGGTGATGATAAGGTCTCTGATTCAATGGACTGCCCTTGGTTTATTTTCCTGAGCTTCCATTCAAAGTCATCTCAGCCTGGCTGCAAAATAGAGCTGCTCATCAAGAGCATGATGTGATTTATCTGGGGAGTCAAAGGCTGAGGTGACCACAATGTTTGTGTTAAGCAGCTTAGATTCTTTGTTTTAAGATATTCATTGGGAGATAGAGGGAAGTGCAAATTTACATCTGTAAATGAGTGCTGTTATTAGCATTAAGGTGGTTTCATATCACTGAGATAGTGAGAGCTACAGTGCAGCCATAACCCCTGTGTTTTCCTCTACCTAATCTGGAAAAACAAGCTCTCAGTTAATTTACAGGATAAAAGGGCTACAGGATCTCAGTTCAACTGACACTAGCCTTTTCCAGCACTATCATAATCAATATTCATTAACTGAAGCCTATTGGACTTGGAGATTTACTGCTATTAATAAGCCAAGAGTCTGTGTTTAGGACCTGTTACTAAAAAGAATTGCTTTTCTGCAGTTTCTTTGGTCATACTTCTGCAGTCCCTGGGCCGTACTTGCTCCTCTAAAAAGAGAGTTCTGGAGCATGTGAATAGAGCCAAAAGAGATAAAACCAGAGTGAAACTGCCTTCCTCTTCCAGGGAAATAAACCCCAGCAGGCAGGATGCTCTGGTTGATGGTGCATGCTGAGATGTGAACGTCATCTCCGTCCTAACAGAGTTGAAAGCTGCAGACTCCATGTCCTGCTGGTTATCCCCATTTTGTTGATAAATGCTCAGAGTGAACCTTATCAAAACGAGCAGGCTGCAGGCCTGCTAATGGAGCTGTGCTTGTGCTGGAGATAATTGATGCCTCAATAACGCCACGCGTTATCCAGGGAGCGGCTGGAGCCGTGTGTGAGGAGAAGCATCAATCACAGATGCTCGTGTTTAACTTTTATCAAATATTGAGGTGGGTGGCAAGGTGCATTCTTGGGCTGCACTTGGGGAAAGAGTGCTGGACTCCGAGATACAAAGTGAACGAATCACCGCATCCCCTTTGCTACATCAGCTTCCTGCACGCTGGGGACGTGAGGATTTACATCACAGGAATCTCGGCTGGAGATGGGACATACCACGCGCTGTGGTGTTGGAAGCAGAGGTTTGATGGCCAAGAGCTGCAGTTCCCCAGGAAGGGAGTGTCCCTGCAAGGATGGCCCTTCCAGGGGCAAGGATGGCCGTCCCAGGGGCAAGGATGGCCCTTCCAGGGGCAAGGATGGCCGTCCCAGGGACAAGGATGACCCTTCCAGGGGCAAGGATGACCCTCCCATCTCACCTGGACGGGAGGGCCGGAGCGGGGACCGCGCTGCAGGGCGGGCACGGTGCCATGGGGAAAGGGGGCTCCCGCCGGCCTGTGGCCAGTGAAGCGGGGCCGGTGGCCACTAGAGGACGGTGCAGACCGGGCGGTGCCGCCGCGGCTCCGCGGGGCTCGCTGCCGGTGCCGGAGCCCCCTCGCCCCTCCCCGGCTCCTGCGGCTGCCCCGGGGATGCTCGGGTGCCCCGGGGATGCTCGGGCTGTGTGAGCGCACCGGAGCGCGAATCCCGCCGCAAACCGAGCTGCAGCCCCAAGCACCGGGTGTGTTCTCAGAGTTCCCTTCAAACTACACAGCAATTCCACCTCCAAAAAACCCTTATGGCAAGACAAAGGACTCGGTGCAATCACGCAGGAAACCTGCTGGAGAGGCTCTGTCCCCAGGGCTGCTGGTTGCATAGGAACCCCTTTATCCCTCTATAATGCATCATAATGGCTCTCTTGATATTTTTTTTACTGCATATAGCAAAACAGATTTGGATTCTGTTTCTGTTTTAGCTGGTTCTAACACCATTCATCATTGCTGTATCCTAACAGGATCTTACTTTGATAATAGGACTCCAAGCAGTGATGAAATAAAGTGAGATTAAAATAACTACATAATAAAGTTCCAGATTAATCTTAAACTGTGGTAAATCTTTCAGGGCTGTAGAAAGGCAATAGCTAAGCTGCATGGAGTCAGTGTTCAGTGAATGACTGTGATAAAATGTGTTGATCCACATTATAGCTTTATGTCTGTTTAGATATAACCATAACTACAGTTCATCTCCTTTGAATTTATAACTTGTTGCATCTCTTTTGTTTGGCTTTTAAAATCTCCAAATATTTGAATTAAAAAAGTTATTGGTGGTGGGTATTGACTCAGCTCAGGGGTGCTAAACAAACAGGAAGGACAAAGTCTCCCCTGCTAGGAGCTCTTTGCTTGTCTTGATTCAGTGTGGGGCCCCTGCAATCCTGATTGCAGAGCGTGGCTGTAAACAGGGGGAGGTGGGGAGGTCACAGGGCCCTGCTGGTGCTGAATCTGTGGCTGCTGAGTCCCCTTTGCCCATGTCCCACACACAGAGCTGGGTATCCCAGGTTTCACAGCCTTGCAGCTGGGCACTTGTCCCTTCATGGCAATCCAATGGCCCAAGCAGCCTCCTGGCCACTGATCCCATCAGATGACACTTGGCTTTTGGTTGAGGGCTTGTCTTGGGTCCATCAAGAGTGGATTCAGGCCAGTGAAGGTGAACTCAGTGTTGGGAACTCAGCTCAGGCTGCCTGTGCTGCAGCTCTGATTCCCTGCAGCAGCAGCCCAGGCTGCAGCTCCTCCTCAGGCACAGGGTCTGGTGCAGGGGGAGAGGCCTCCTGCTCTCACCCTGCTGAGCTCACAGCACAGCCCTGCAAACCTGGGAGCTGAATTTCTCACTGAACAAATTGCAGATCATGTTGCTTTACAGAACCAATGATATTTTTGTACTCTTTGGATTTACTGTTCGTTCTCTCAGTTCAGATCAGTGATCCAGGACCTGGCTCCATCAGTGTATTGATTAGTCCAGAATCCCACCTGACACTTCACTGCAAGATATTGTAAAGTTATCATGAAGCCCTGAAACATTTCTGAGGGAATATCAGAGCCTCGTGCTCTCTGTGCCAGTGAGCATCTCATGGATGAACTCTCATGGTAGAAGGGGAAGGTCAGTGGAGCAGGCTTTCAAAAGGAAGAGCAGAAATTATTGAGCCAGGAATCTCCCCCAGCCTGGGTCACATCAGCTGTCTTGTTGCTGGAGTTTTGCTCAATGAGATGAAGCCCCTGCAATGGCAGAGTGGCACAGCACATGCTGGACTCTCCCATTTGCAGCCTGTCTGTTGTGCTAAGCCCATCCCTTCCCCAGTCCATGGCTCTGGCATACAGCAGCTCTACAGCAGGGACCTGTCCTTTCCAACATGGAAATCTGAGCGTTGCAAAAAAACCCAGGAGCCTTGCACAGACTTTGAGGAGGGATGGGAGGGAGGATCAGACTGCAGGGCTGGCTCACAAAGGGGTTTTTATCACCCAGGCATGAGTGGGAGGATGTGCCACAAAAAAGGGCCCAGCAAACACATCAGGTGCAGAGCTTTGAATAGTTTGAGTGACATTAATAGAGAGGACTTTTGTTCCCCCTGCTCTGCACTGCTGCAGATCACTGATTCTCATCCTCAGGGATGCACCTGATGGGCATTGGGGCTGCTCCTAAGAGCCCAAACATCAGAGATGGACAGACTGATGGACAGAGCTGTCTGTCATCCAGTCTCCCAGTGGGGGTAAGGTGCAGTGATCAAATCCTTCTCCCCAGTGGAACATCCCCTCCAAGGACCCTCTTTCTCTCCAGCCTCAGAGATGCATTTCAGTCCTTCTGAACCAGCTGATGCTAGAGAAGGAGACTTTGAATTTTGAACAAGAAATTGCCCCTGTAGGCTTGAATTACTTATAGAGGATAAATGATGCTGGAATGCTAATGCACATTCCAGAGGGGATGATAACTTCACTACGTGCAGCCACGCAGCACCAGAGATGAATTCAGCCTGGGGTGTTTGCTGCAAACACAGCACCATCCATCCCTGCTTATTCACCCCAAACCCTTCAGTTTGTGCCGACCTGTGAGCCAGGAGCACTCCAGAAGAGAGGCAGGGAGTGGGAAATAACAAAGATATGTCTGTGTATTGGAAAGGTAAATTGCTCCCTCAGAAAAAGCCATCCCGAGGGTTGGGAAGTCACTGGCAAGTAGAGCAGCAGGCTGGAGCTGGAGAGAGCCCCTGGTAGGTGAGAGGATCAAAGCTGGAAAGCTGCTACCAGACAGACCAGCAGGACCAGGGTCTCCAGTGATCCGGGACTAATCCTGACCCTGCCTGAGACAGGCCAGAGCAGCAGTGGGTACAGCGTGGCTGGCAAGGGAAGGTTGATTTGCCTGGCAGAATGTGCATTTTAATTGCTCATTTTCTTGCCTTTTATATGTGATTTGATTATGAATTATGTTTTCTGCATTTGTAATTAGAGGGTTGAGCAGATGGCAAGGTTTTGTCTGAAGTGATGTAGTCATTGAAGTAACTCATACTCCTGGCTGACAATTTCCCAGGAAGGGAGTGTTGTGACATGAAGACACCCTGGCAGCTGCTTGAAGAGAGTCCCACTTTCTAAATAGCCTGGGACAGAGCTTTAAGTTATAGAAACCTGTACTGTCCCACTGAAATCAGCATCCAGGCTGGTTTACACCACGTGTGAAACTGTTCACCAGGGAGAAACTATTTTTCACTTACACCTAGAAATGCCTGGTCTCAGACTGTGCCTGCAGTGAGCTGTGCTGCATTTATTGATGTGTGAACTGTGCCACAGCCAGCCCACAAAGTGTCAGTGGGGTTTGCCTGGGAGTCTGAAAGGGACTGCCTGATGGAAGCTGCTCAGTGCTGCAGAGCCCGTGAGCAGTGGATTTTCCAGGAGGCAGAGGAGGAGGATGGTGAGCTGGATCTGGGGGGCTTTGCAGCCTTTCCAGCTTCACCCTCTGAGTTTTTGGCTGCCCACACCCTGGCACAGCCACTCACTCAGCCACAGCCTGAAGGGACATGGGGTGCAAGCAGAGCATTCTGCACAGCCAACTCATCCACGAGGGACAGATCTTTACAGCCCTGGGAGATGCCCAGCTCTGCCTTGTCCTCCTATCCCACACAGGGAGGCAGCATTTTGTAATTCAAAAGTTCCAAAAGTTCCAAAGTTGAAATTTGGGAAAGATAACTTGGAAAGCTGTGGGAGTTCCCTGAAGGGTGACATCACTTTGTGCCTCTCTGTGCCAACCAGACACTTCATTCATCAGCTTCCCACTCGGTTGGTGATTTGCAGTGAAAACGTTGGAGTAGAGTCTCAAAACAGAGGGGGTCCTGATTATATTTTTGAAAAAGAAAGAAAATCCTTCCTAGAAAGTTGCTTCAATATGTTTTAGCCTTTCATCCATGTCTCCTTTTATTAGACACAAGCTTTCACTGATATGCCAGTAGGCAGGGCTGAGAGCTCAGCTAGCAAACAGCTCCCAAAATAAGCTGTTCTGCCACCTTCCAGCCTCCCACCTTGGGAAGATGAGGTGTTTCCCATCCCACTGCCTTTCTCCACGCAGTCAGACCTTCTGCTTCCCTTTAGAAATCCTTGGCACAGTGTGAGTCTGGGTAACGAGGCTCAGGAAATGCTTCAGTTCCTTTCTGAAGGACACTTGTTTATGACATTCATTTATGATAAAGGAAAGACATATGGAGTGTCACCCACGCTGGCCCTGGGGAGCACACTCTGAAATGCTTGTGGGTGAACATCTCACAGCCCTGGCCTGCCTGTCCCACTTTAGAGGAGCTCCTAGCACAGTGCCAACCCTGTGTGGGATGGCACAGGGCAGTGCAATTTAAGGTAAACTTCAGGCTCTGCATAAATCCCTGAGGATCTGGGTTGCTCCACAGGAGCACCAGAACCATCTTGGTGTATCCTGGCCTCCTTACACGCCCTCATCTCCAACCTGGAACCTGCCCCTCACTCCAGAGGCAGTGCTGTGCCTGAAGGAGCTCTGAGAAGGTCCCATAATAAATCAAACCTACTTATAGGGATGTGTGTCTGCTCTGGCAGGGCTCTGGCAGAAGGGATGGGAGGTTTCCAAAGGGAGTTTGCTGGCCCTGGTGGCTGCAGTCAGATGGTCTGAAGGCATCCTTCATCTTCTGGAGGGATGCTGTTACTTACCTGTTCTCTCTGGCTGGCGCTTGTAAACATTCACAGATTTTTATTTTTACTCCTTAATACAACAGCACTGTGAGCTCTTCCATTTGTAAAATCTATCTGAAGAGAAAAAAAGGAAATATATTTACAAATGCACTCTCAGGCACACACATATCATTTAAGACAACAAATAACTAGGAAAGAAGGGGCAGTAGTAATTCACTCTCGTTTTTCCTCTGATGTTTTTAAATGCCTCAAGTTTTCCTCTTATGGTTTACGATGCTATCATGCTCCTGTCTAAACTACCACCTTAAAATACATTCTACATGGTTATTTTCTCCATAAAATCCTGACAATAATAATTTCCCCTGTACTCCTACTTGCACTGTAATTTTGGATCTGCCAAGCCATCCACACCTATTTGATGGCCAGAAAATTGCAGCCTTGCAGAAATCTGCTTTCCCGGACCACCACTCGTAGGTCACATTGCACCACTCTGATGGCAAATCCCCTGAGCTGGTAGAGGTGGCCTTGGATCACCTCAGGTCACCAGCAAGGACTGCAGGACGTCAAGAGGTTCATTTAATGAATTTTGTCCTTTCAGTATCAATGGTGCTGCCCTGGGCCAGCTCATGCTGGTGACCTTGGACAGGGCCTTGCTGACACTGCTGTGATGTGCCAGCTGTGCCACCCGACCCCTCGTGTCCCTCGGGTGTCCCCCAGCCCACCTGGCTGCCAGAGGGGCCACGCTGGAGCTGCAGCAGCAGCTTGTGCCTGGCCAGGCTGGTTCTTGCCCTGCTCCTTCCTCCTGCTCTGATCCCTGTGCAGGGATTTGGGCCAGGAGCTGCCCTGAGCAGAGCTGTGCTGGGGCTGCCTTCCAGCTGCCACAGAAACATTTAATGCAGGTTTATTTTTCTGAGAGCCTTCTGCTTCTCCCTGTGAGTGCCCTGAGCTGCAGCCCTCTCTGAGCACTCCATCCCAGGTGTACCAGAGGATGCAATGCAGGCCTTGAGGAGGAGCAGGTCAGTGCCCAATGTCCTGTAATTTGTGCTTAATAAAACCAGAGATGTCTTGGAGCAAAATTCATCATCTGTTGTAGCCTGGTGGATGTTTTTTTCCAATAGCTTTGGAAAGAATTGCCACATTAACCCTGTCCTGGTTAGATTTGAAGCAAAGGCTTTGCTCTCAATTACTGCTCTTGCCAACTCATTTGTAGCAAGGAAAGAAACCCTGGGAGTATTGCCAAACCATGAGAACATCCTCACAGAGCCTGACTACTGCATGGTATCATTTCTCCCCTAGGTTGTCTCAGCTCATCTGAGATAAGGGTAAGATTATTTTCTTAGGTTTTTTGTTTGTTTGTTTAGGTTTCAGTCAGATTTTTGTTTTGAACTTTCAGCTTACTGCAAGGAACATTGGGATCATCTGAGGTGCTGTCTGGTCTTATCTCCAAAGCTCACTGCTGAAAACCATCAGGGGGTGGGTCTGGCTTAAGCAGGAAGTGTCTCTCTGGATTTTGAGACAGAAAAAACGTGGCGTCCTGCTGCTTGTATATATCATTTGCTTTGTCCAAAAGTTGCTTCATTTTCATCCAGGGCAAACAGAAATTCACCTGCTTAATTCAAAAGTTTTCCATGTAATTCAGGTATTTGATGTGGACAGTGACACACTGCATCCTTGCACTAGTGCCTTGTCCAGCAGTTATTATGGTTTATACTACTACTACTACTACTACTACTACTACTACTAATAATAATAATAATAATAATAATAATAACAATAATATTGTGCCAGTCTTTNTCCACTGTAATAATAATAATAATAATTATAATATTGTGCCAGCCTTTTCAGAAGAAGGGAGGGTAAGCAGGGGAAATGCAGACACTGCTTTGCCCAGGTCTAGGACTCTCACTTCTCACACTTTGGTGGGAATCAGGAGTGGTTGATGCTGCCCCTCCCTTGAGGCCTCATGGCTGAGGTGGTTGTTCCTGTGTGAGCAGAGGAGGAGGAGGAGGAAGAGGAGGGCAGAAGCTCATGGATGAAAGTGGGCATTTTTTTCTGTTTGCTGCCTAGTTAGGTCTTAAATTTCTCTTAAAATTAAGTTGACATGGAACAGCAGAGACACCCAGTTTCTTTCTTTTTTTTTCTTTTCTCTTTCTCTTCATTATATATATAAAATTTGTATCTATATATATATATGATTTATAAAGTAGATATAAAACTATGTAGTATTTATATAAAACAATACATAACTAATATTTATATAGAGACATAACGTATATAATACAATATAATATAATTCTATATTGTATTTATACATTATATTTATATTAATATAATATGTAATAACATATTAAAAATAAGACCAAAACTATCTTTCTAATCAAACTATTATCAGAGATAATTTTCCAAGGAAATGCTGCACTTTTATCCTAGGAGTGTAAGTCCAAAGACCAGCATAGAAGTGGAGTTAACAGAAAAAAATACACATTGAGGTTTTTTTGTTGTTGCTGTTTTTTAGCATGGCAGTAGCATCTGCATTTAATTTTTCTGCCATGAACATTTGTACTTGTCACTATTTAACAAGATTAGTAGCAATGAAAAATGTGAATAAAAAAGAAATCCAATGCAGCCACATGGCAATTGCCCCATTCTCTCTGCAATGATATGGCTTGAGGAGTTCCCCATGCAGTGCTCATTCCACAAACCAGTTATAGCAGCTGCATTCTCAGCTGCACCGTTGGTGTCTGCTGCCTCCACGTGCAGCAGATGAGTGCAATTGTTCCATCCTGGGCTGCATTAACGGGGGAGAGGAGCAGTCACACAGAGGCACTGAGGGCTGCTCCTGTGGCAGATATTTTTCAAGAGTATTGTCATGACAACTGAGACAAGGAATTCCTCTTCCTGCCTTTGTTACAGCTGTTGTTAGGTGAGAATTGAATTGTGGCATTCAATTTATGTAGAATTTCTGCCCCGTGCTGTGGATGTGCTCCCTTTCACGCCCTGCACTTCATAGAGGTGCCATCAATGTGAACACTTGGCATCTCGCTGTGTCTGAGCAGGTTCCTCCAAACAACTCGGAGGAAAGAATGAGTTTGCCTGTTGTTGTTTTATTTTTGATGGGTTTCCCCCCTCCCCTCGGAGGTGTCCTGGCACACTCTGGCTCAGTGTGGGCTGGGCAGGGGCTGTGGTGAGGGGGGTGCTGGCAGCAGCGGGGATGCTGCAGGAGCAGCTCCCGGGCTGGGGTCTGTGCAGGGAGGAACACAGACTGTGCCTGCCACTGAACAGGGCCAGTGAAGCACCGTGGGACCCGTGCTCTGGAACCCTGCCGCTGGAAAGGAGATGTCCAAACTGATTTGAGAGGTGGGAAAGAAGGGCAAAGCTTTTATTTGTGCCAACATGCCCCTGTGTCATCACCCTGCAGCATCCTCCTTGCCCACAGGCAACCTGTGTGCTCTGTCTCCTTTTTAAAGTGTTTGCTTATTTATTTGCTTAAATTTTATCTGAGGCTTCACTCCGATCAGCTGGCAGGGCAGGGCAGTGCCGCCTTTCCTTCCCTGTGAGCTTGCTGATCTGTGCTGGGGCTATTCTTGGCTCACAGGCATCCCAGTGACCACGACATCCACCGGAGCATCTGGCGTGCCAGCTGCACTGCCAGCTCTGCATGGCACTGAGGTGGCTGCTGGCAGCTCTGAACTTCACCGTCAATAACAAAGGGTCGTTTACAGAAAGGGGCTTTGTTTACAGAAGAAAAGAATAAGGTGGGCAGAGCAGTTTGTGTCAATCCCCCCAACTCAGAATTCAGACATCAGGAGCAGGAGGTGTTTGCAGCTCATGTCGCTGCGGTTGTGGGGGGAGGCATCTCTCCAGATCTCTGCTCCTTGCTGCTCCATCAGGTTCTTTTGTTCACCAGGTGTATTGAAGCTCTCCAGGGTTTGTCTGCACCGAGCACTTTGCTCCAGCCCTCAGAGGGGTCAGGAGCTTTGAATGTCTGCAGGGAACCAACAGTGCTCAACACTGTGCTGCATAAGGCCTTGGAAAGGCAAGGAAAAATGAGGCAGAAAATGTCTTTCTTATCCTGGGAGAAGTGTCTGATGGCCGAAAGGGTAGAGCACAAGCCCCAGACACAAAGCAGAGGCAGGGCAGAGAAAGAGCAGCCTGTGCACATGGGGCTGCTGCCTGAGGGATGTGCCCTGGGAGCACGTCTGATCCAGCAGCCCTAAGCCAAACACCCCCAAAGGCACCACGGCAGCCTTAGTTTTGGGGAAGATTTGTCAAAACTAATGGGTACAGCCAGATGAAGGGTAAATGCAAACAAACAGGTGACAGAAGCACAGAGCTCCAGCTCCAGCCCTTGGTGGGATGTTCTTCAGGATGTGCTGCTTTCATCCTGCTGTCACTGCTGTAAATAACCTCGAGCTCCTTCCAGGCTGTGGCTCACCTCCGGCAGCATCCTCCCGGGAAAATCCAGAATTACTGCAGCATCTCTTTCCATGAAATGGATCCATGCTCACAGTCTGATACACAGTGGTCTGTTTTTCCTCTTTCAAACTTATCTTATTTGTTTTTAAAATAAAAATCTACTTGCTGCTCATCTTTCATTTCCTTTTCATGCTCTGAGCAGTGAGTAATTAGAGCTGCATCACACTGGAGAAATTACAACAATAGGATGCTTCTACAGTTAAATCTGCATAAATATAATATCTTTGAAAAATAACAAGCTGCTCTAAGGGAAATTAATTATCCCTTTGGGATGGTCATTATTCTGAAACAAAAGCTCTCAGTTTTCTTTGCCTACTTTCATTTTGGGCATTTCTTTCATTTTAAGTACTGGCCACATATTCCATCCCTTTTATCTGTGGCTGGAACATAAATAACAACATGTTTAAAGCAGTGTAAAATCTGTCTTGGAACCTATTACAGCTATCACAAGAATATTAAGCAACTTTAAAATTAAGTCCAAGTGCATTTTGCACCTCTGTATTGGTGGCTATATATCATTACTGTTCATCAAGCCAGTTCAGTCTCATTTTCCTGGGCTATTTTTTTTTTGTGAATTGCTGCTTCTTTGAGGAACATGACTCCATTTATCATAATAAGCATTTATTATCATCATATTCTCTACCCAGGCACAAGCATTGTATTTGAGATTTTTTTTTTTTCCAAAGGGGATGGTACTGCTGTACATGGTGTATCCCTATATTTGAGGATCCCCCTCTCCCCAACACCCAAACCAGCTATCAGATCTTGCATGTGACTGCAAAAGCTTTTGCAGTCAAGGTGAATTGCAAGGATTCTTGCTGAATCCCTGACAGATAAAAATACCTAGTTATCCTTGGCTTTCCTGCTGAACCTAATCAAAGATATTGTTTATTAAAATCCTATTGTCTCTGCAGTGGGGAACAAGGACAAGTTGCTCTGGAGTGATTTAATACTTCCTGCAGTTCTGTGTAAAGATTTATTATGGCCAGGAGAAAGAGCAAACACAAAATGCCTGAGTCATTACTTTTAATTTGCCACTTCTTTAAAAAATATGTATACACAAGGCTAAAACCTTCCCTACAGCTCAGTGTGATCTCTTATCAGCCAGGGGAACAGAGCAAACCAAAACCCCTCACCCTTTCCTCCTAACAGAGGAAGGACATGAAGATTTAGCCTTGGATTTGAAGGCAGGCCACCATGCTTCTGCTTAGACTGGTGGTTCTTAGAGTTTTGAGACTAGAAACCATAAAAAAAATGTATCAGTTCTAATGATTCAAATTACCAGTTCCAACAATCAATTTGTGCCTGTGATTGTCTCTGAGGTGATGCTCTGGAGGGGACAATGCTGCCCACAGAGGGGCTCAGCCCTGCAGTCAGGTCTGTGCTCCACACCTGGGTGACAGCAAGAGCCCTTTGTGCAGGAGCACAGAAACTGAACCCATTCAAAGCAAAAAAACCTCATTTTTTTCCCAACAAATGAGTTTTTCTTTGTGATTCAGTTTTATTAAGGTTTCAGGGACCGTATCGTGGGTAAAGCACAAAGATAAATGAGTGAGCACAATTAATAAATGCTACTATTCAGCTCTCAGAGCTTTTAAACTCCTTATCTAATCATATGTAATCTTTATTCACAGTGTTAGAACTACCACATTACAACAGTTGTAATCAATTAGGAAATGGCTTTAATGGTTTAAAGAAGGTAAAAAGGCAATGTGTGCTTTTCCAGAGTGCCCTTGCTCAGGTGAAGGGAATTCTGGCTTAGCAGCTCTGCTGAGCACCAGCACCAAAATCTGAAAGGTGACCCATGAAGGAAAGCTGCTGCCTTCCCTCCCCTGTCATGTGGGAGCCCAAGTCCTGAGAGAGATGGGAGAGCACCATCCCACTATTCCACAAAAATCCAATGGGATTTCACTCTCTGCTGTGGCTACTTTTTCTGCAGCCTCTTAAATCACAGCAGTCAGACTTGCACCCCAAAATCTTCTTACCCTTAATTAACCCACAAGTCCTGGTTGAAACAGCTTCTTATAATGTGAGTTTTCTCCCTGACATTTTAATATTTCTAACCACTGCTCCCACAAATTTACACGAAAGCACAAAAAGCCAACCACACAATCAGACATGTCCTGGCAGGTTTGGGCACAGACTCTGCACTCTGCTGAGTGCCAGGGCAGGACAATGCTGATCTGAAGGAATTTCCAAGCCTGCCCCCACAGAAGAGTGTAGAGTCTATGACCAAACCTGCCAGGACATGTCTGATCATGTGGACCCTGGACACAGAGAATTTCAGGCTTTTTGTGCTGGCAGATAATGATCCACAAAGATACACAGCCTTTGACCTGAGACCATGGGAAAGGCTTCCACAACTGAGTGATAGCACTGAGTCTGTCAGTGTGTAGTTGAATAGAAGTGTGTGATTTCACAAGGTGAGAGATTTACAATTTATATTTTAGAATTTATATTTGGAATTTATATTTTCCTGCTGCTGCTTCTTCATTTAACCGCTCACAGATTTCTCTGAGCACATGGATATTTATTTGCCCCAGGCTTTCAGCTGCAAGAGAAGCTCACTTTTTGTGTTGAAAAACCAAAAAACAGGTCTAAATTAAAAAAAAATCTCCAAATGTAACAAAGACCATACTCACTCTCCCAAGGTGCAACTCTCCTTCCCCACAGGTGAAGAGTCTGGAGCTGTCACAGGTGAGTGATGCTCTGCCTGGTCCAGGGGGCTGCCTCTCCATCAAGCCTTCTAAAGGCTGAATTTTTACATGGCCTTTCTGGTAAAAGGAAAGGAAAGTTGTTGCTTTTTGTTCTGAAAAGTTGCTTTGAAAGCAGCTTGCACAGCTGCTCTATGGACACTTTTCTCCTGTAATTCTGCTGTGACCTTTTCACCATCCTTCCACAAGTAACTGAAAAAAAAAAAAAAAAAAAAAGCCAAACAAAAGGGTTATAAACAGATATTTTCTTTCTTCTGCCTTCAGACAGTGTGGGTTTTTTTTTTTCCCCCTCACAAAACATGTTCCTGCTTTACAGGCTTCAAATCTGAAGGAATCAGAATAAATGGCAAATGGTCAGAGCCATGGCAGCAGAAAGCTTTGGAATGAGCACCAGAGAGGTGCAGTCTCAAACCAGTTTGCACTAATGAGGAATAAATTTTTACCTGTAGAAAAGGTCACACTTGAATTTCTATTATTTGGAGTAAATATCCCCTGGGGAAGTGGCAGATATCTGTTGGGACAGAAGTAGAAGGGAGAATATGAATATGAAGAGGAAAAATAAAAAAAACCCCAAACAATCTAAGCCTGAAAATGAAGTGGAATTTTTGGCCAAATAGAAGTGTATTAAAATCTTCACTACTGATGAAATTTTGAACACAAGCTAACAAAGGGTTTAAGGACACTTTCCAAATATGACTGAACTGTATAATCTCTTTCTGGTCAGATCTGGAAGCTTTGAAATATCTTGGAAAGGGAGAGCTTGTGAATGCTATTTAATTCTCCTAAAAACTGAAAAAGTTGTATAATAAACGCTTCCCAATATCACCTGCTTTTATAACAGTATTTTTTTTCCTTCACAGGGTGTATTTTCACATGCCATATAAAAGCATTCCAGTCCAAGATTTTTATATTTTTGCAGAAACACAAATCTGACCTGTATTCTATGCTTTCTAAGAGTTCACTGTCCCAAATCTATTATATGTCTCTAAGCCAAGCTCCAAGCTCTAGAGATGACAGAGTCAGTGGTATGGATAATTTGGCTTCTAAATGTTTGCTTTGTGCCTTGAAAAAACATCTTTGAGCAGTTTCTTAAATGTCATCCCTTGCAGTACACAGAGCAGGCAATAAACAATAAAATTATTCACCTTGAAGAAGCCATCTGCAGTCTTTAAGGACATCATCAGTTTTTTTTGTTGCTTTGAATGATCCTCTGGGATGGTGTAAGTGTCATTTCAACACTGTGTTTCCCATCATCTCCGTGCCAGCCTCATTTTGCTTCAGAAACAAAAGTGATGATGGGCAAATTAAGAAGAAATTCCACTCTCTATTAGTTCCTACATTTCATTTATTTCTCTAACTGTCTAAGATAACTCTTGGCATTTGGAATTCCTGTTTGGAGGCAGCATCAGGAGGGTTTCTCCCTGGAATGAGCAGGGCTCTGGGAGCAGCAGGCAGACCGAGGGCAGACTCTGCTGCCCATGGGGATCCTGCCTCACTCCCTGTGCTGACCTCCCTGCTCAGCACAGGAGCCTGGGATGCAAGGACAGGTTACACTTAAAACAGACCCTCTGTCACCACTTTGCTCCTGTTTTTCTTGTGGATGGAACAGATGCTGCCATTTTCAGTGGAAGCCCAGCTCCCTTCAAAAACTTCCTCCTGTGCCTGCTCTGATCTGTTCGTCTGTAAGGGGAACCCTAACACTAACACCTAACCTTAACCCTAATGCTAACCCTAAACCTAACCCAAACCCCTAAATCTAAACTCTAACCCCTAACCCCAACCCCTAACTCTAACCCTAACCCCTAAACCTAACCCAAACCCTATCCCTAACCCCAAACCCTAACCCTAAATTGTAACCCCAACCCTGTCAGCAGCAGTCTGTTCCTGAGCATGGGGACATCCATCACCACCTAAAGAGGATTTGTCTCTGGCTCCCTCCCCCAGCCATCCTTAGGGGATGGCAGGCACAGTTGCTCCCACTGGCCTCTTTCCTGCTCTGCACAAAGTCTTTGTGCTTTTACTGAGTTTAAAACAAAAAGCCCAGTCACGCCCCTTTAAAACCCCACCCCCACTTCACAGGAAGAACCTGAGGCTCGAGATAGAAGTCATGGAAAAAACTGCAGGAATGTGCACCTTGAAAAAGGCTCTCAGGACATCAGACTGTGGGAGATGAAAGCCACCTGCATCCAGCTCCGAACTGAACCCACTGCTGGCAGAGTCCTTGGCGTGGGCAGGTTCCAGACAGGGTGATGCTGCTGGGCTGGGGGATGGAGCCCAATTAAAGGTCAGATAAGAGGCTGCTTTACTGAGAGAGCAAAGGTTGAGAGCTGCATTTGGAATGGGCTGGGAGAAATAATAAAAAAAAAAATAAGATTCCACTGTATTTTTCAGCATTTGCTGGCTTCCTCCTAATGAAAGCCTGCAAGAGCCAATTCCTGATGCAATGGTCTCTGCCTTGCAGGGTTCAGCCTTAGTTTCAAGGTTGTAAGGTTTATTTCTGGAGGCTAATTTTACTGT
The DNA here is from genome assembly GCA_013397295.1 of Polioptila caerulea. Lineage (NCBI taxonomy): Eukaryota > Metazoa > Chordata > Aves > Passeriformes > Certhiidae > Polioptila > Polioptila caerulea. The sequence goes on from VYXF01001449.1 coordinate 499,278, forward strand.
ATAAAATCTTTCCAAAAGCTAGCTAATGTAATGAAAAAGCAATCAAACTCTAAGAAGGAGCCATTGCAACAGAGACAACCCACCATTATTAATCCAGCTAAAACCAAAGGCTAAGGTCTGTCAGCCTTAAAAATGAAATTAATTCCTTCTTAGCTCTACAACCTTTAATTATTTTCACTAATCAATGAGTTTTAAAAATATAAAGAGAAAATTTCAAGCTAAACCAAAATGAAATGAAATAAAAGCACAGTGGTGACTGAGGATGGGGTGGCACTGGTTTTGCTGTTGTGGTTTCTGATGTCAGAGCACTCTGTGATGGGATTATTTCTCCATGCCTCACCATCCATCCATTATTGTACCCATATTGTAGACTTCATGTCACAGTCACCGATAAAAAACACCCTTGGCAACCTCCATTACATCCTGCAGTTAATTTGCGTTCTTGCAAAGTGCTTATATTTACTATGAGTGATAATCATAAATATGCATGAGCCCTTAAGTGAGGGAGAATGCGCTTAGGAGCTAATACAGCAGGAGGTTTGCCTAGAAGAGATGTCAAAATCAGTTCACTTTTGTTATATATGAGTAATTTAATTTCCTCTACAGTGTTATTAGGGCAAGAATGAAGTAACATTCTTTGGCGTAATTGAAGCAAATCCTGGCAAGACAAGAGGATAACAAAGCTTTTCCATCTCATCATGTCAAACCCTTACCTTCTATTCAGTGCACACAGACGAGTTCTTTGTGCTGAATTAAATTATCCAGTGGAGTTTATTAACTTGTGATGTCCCATGACCTTCAGCATATTTACTGCTGGATCTTTAAAACTCTGTCTTTAATTTACTCCTTCACAACCGACCTCGTTTTTGTGTCAGATCAGAAATACTGGTGCCATTCAATCCTTTCTCAGGTCCTGATTTTCAGCAGCAGCATCTCGTGCTGAACCCTGAAACGTGGAGCATTTCCAGTGCTCCCTAGCAGATTCTAAACCAACCAGCCAAGGATTCCTGGGACTGGGCAGATGTGGGAAGCTGGCTCCACCCTTTCCCCACATTCCCTGACATGGCAGGGCAATGCTCAAAGGTGTGGCTGTAGCCCAGGGAGCCAGGGAGACCAAAGGCACTGAGAGCTGTGGGACAAACCTGCTGCTGGTGACTTGAGTCAAATTTAAATGATTTCAAGCTGTAACATTCTCCAAAGTATAACCTGCTCTCTTTTTCAAAAGAACACCCGAATCAAAGGGAAAGCAGTTACCTGTAGGTGAGCCAGGCCACCATGGCTGAGCCCCTTGTTATTTCTTCAGTATTTCCAACCCTGCATTGCAAATCAGAGCAAATCCTTGGACTCTTGGGTTGGGTTTCACAGCCCTGCACTGCAGGCACTGACTGATGGCCCCTCAGCAAGGCCTGCCTTTGATATTTATTTGATGCTTACCAAAATCTCATGATCCAGCATGGCAAAGGCTGAGTGACACTTGGCTCTCCTGCTGCCATCCCTCTTACCTCATCTGTAAACCAGGAATAAATGCTATTTATGCACCTGGGTAAAGCATTGGAGAGCGTCAGAGGCGAGGTACTGTGCATGTGGCTGTGTTATTAGGCCTATTCACACAGGGAAAAGTAAAATGACAACACATAAGCAATTTGCAATGGCTCCTTTTAGCACTGTTCAGCCTGGGAAGGTCATTATGCACAGTTGCTCAAGAGAGAAAACTCCCCTGCTCTGAGCAGAGCTTGCCTGAAGGAGGAATATTCCATACACTGGGCTCAGGCAAGCCTCAGCTCACACATCAGCTTATCTTGGCCATGCACAAGTTACCCTTTTTACACATGGTATTTAAAACTCTTCCACTTGTACATTCCTGAATATGTGAGATAAAAACAAGTCATTGCAGGATGAACCCTGGCTCCCTAAACCTCCCCAAACAGGAATGGAACGGATAGAAGCAAAAAGAAGGAGATATTTCTCAGGTGTATTGGGTGGAGCTACATATTTGTTGCAGATGCTGTATGTCCCATTTGTCATATTCTTCTACTCTTGGCTTGTTTTTAATTGTTCTCTTGAAATATTATTGCTACATACCTGAATTGTGGGACTGTTTAATTGAGAAAGGTGGTAAATGGCAGTCATTCCTGGAAGAAAGTAGTAGATAAATAGCAGTCAAAATAAAATAAAATAAAATTGAATATCAGCAAATAAAGCAAGGTTTTCTGAAATTTCTTCACTTTGTCAGTAATAAATCAATGACAAACTCCTTCATATCCAAAGAAGGGTAAGCCATGGAAATTAGGAGTAGCCTGTTACTTTTCCTTGGACTTAATGGATGATTTACCTTTAGGTATTAGACATTATCCAGGTGTTCAGGATGATTCAATCCTTTAGCCTTTGGACAGAGACAGTTTGCTGGCCCCTCACCCCCGAGCACAGTGATAGGGATCACTTCCCTACAGGGAATTGATCTGAGCCACGGAGCTCATCCCACATTTAGCAAAGGAGAGTCAGGAGGTGCCTGGAGCCACCTGGCTCCATCAATAATGTCTCAGTTTAAAGCACAATACTTGGCAAGTTAAAATAAAATAAAGTAGATTAATTCTACTCTGTCTGCTGTGCCCTACATCAGTGCCAAAACTGCTGTGTCCTCACTGTGCTCCACATACCCAAAACACACCTCCAGGGAAATTCAGGGCTGTGTTCAGAGCACAGACAGAGCTCCTTGGTGGACCTAATTGAGATGGGCACTGATTTTTATGGCTGGAAGAAAATATAATCACCCAATCTGACCTCCTGAACTCCATGAGATCACCCACAGGTCGTGGGTGCTGTCTGATATGGGAGGAGTGTAGCAAAGACTCATCTGGGATTTTACCCCATTCCAGACCACTGTGGGTAGAACTGAAATGGAAACCCTTGAACTCTGTCAGATGAGGAATAGAAAACTGTTTTCTGGTTGGTATGTGTAGAACTGCATTAAGCTGAACTACAGATGAAATTATTGTTATATTCATTGTGAGGGCTGCTATGACAACAGATGAATGCTGCAGGTAATTTAATTACGTTTCTGTCAGCCCTTGTGCCTTTCAGGAGACAATGCAGAAGTCAGCAGCATTTTCTTTTAATATTGCAGGTGGCAAAGAAAATGTCAAATTCTCCTCCAGAGGGCCTAATGAGAGCATTTCACTTGAGTCACAAAATGTTTTTTAGGTATCTTGAAGGATCACTCATGGTTTTTTCCCAGCATTACCAACTCCAGGAGCATTCCCTTCACTCTGCTCACAAGGCTGTCCCACACACCTAGACTGGAATCCTGACAAAAGCTTTCTGCACACCTGTCCACCCCACCAGAAAAGCAGATTTGTTCACCCAATTTTCACCCTCCATATCCCCTTCCTGCTTCTCTGCCTTTCCTGGGTGTTTTTGGAAACCACCACCACTCACTTGGCTGCATCAATGGGAAAAAGCATCAAGAGATGGAAGAGAGAAAATTCCCTTTTTTCTGTGATCATGAGCTGTGCAGCAGGGAGAGGGAAACAACTGCTTTAAAGACAAGGTATTGACTTACAGAACAGAGGGAAGTTAATAGATATTGACTCCCACTTGCTTCAAGTAGGTCACACAGTGCAGGATTGCATTGCACGGCCTCTGAGGGGCGGGGGTAGGGAATTCTTGCCACAAGGAGCAAAATTCTAAATATTGTTATGTGTGTGTCATTCCCTCACACTGAGGAACAGTGTTTTCCTATGCAAAGGTCCTAAATTTCTGTAGAGCTGAGCGAAAACCTGCACTGATGGATTGCACTGACTTCAGTGGGTGCTGTGCGAGCTCAGCATGACTGGAGAAGTGATCTGTGTCTTACCAAGGCTGGACCCAAGATCATTCAAATAATCTTATAATTTACATTAATTAAAGCAGGAGCATGGCAATTATCTATTGTTTATCTGAGGAAACTGTCAAAGGAGCAATCCTTCCACACCAGGGTATAAACTCAGTTGCCATGTAATTAAGTCATGGCTACAGGAGCACTGAACAAATGTGCAACAAGATTCAGATAATACCTTAATGTGATAAGAAATACCCAGGCATTTAGCTGGCATTGAAGAAATTAGCCACACCAAATTAGATATCAATGAACACATTTGCTGCCATGTCAGTTACCATTCTGAATATAAATTGAAACCTAATCAATTATTTCTACAGAGCTCTTGCCTAAACTCAGATTGAGAATTGAAAAAATATTGTTATTTTATAATGTTATAAATGTTGTCCTATGTGTTTTATGACACTGACAAAGATGATGTGACATCACTGCCCTCTCCCCTGTACTTCCCTGGAATTAAGAAAAAAAGATGGAATAACAGCAAGACACAGTTTGAAGTCAACACTGAAGACAGCTGACAATACACTGAAGTCCTGAGACACTTTTGCTCATCTCCTGAATACCTTTGTGCCTTGATTTCTCCTTTGGCATGTGGAGGTTATGATACTTCCAATGTAAAGAGCTCTGAAATGCCTCTTGATGGAAAACTCTGCCAAATGACAAAGATGCACCCAAAGCTGCTCACAGGCTGTCCTCATCACCTTCCTTGCAACATACTCAGGGAAAAATTTCTTGGAAATTCCAATGAAAGCTGGCATTGCCCAGTGTCTCCATCCTGGGGTAGAGAGGGGACTCTCCATAGGGACACACTCCAGGATCATAAGCTCAATTCCATGTGTGCTGCAGTCCTTTACAATTACACAGAAACATCTAACCCACTAGATTTTTCCATATTCATCTTCCCCCAAACACAGTGTGCTCCATGTTTGTATGATTATTTCCTAGCATCAATACAAGATCAGGACCTGTTTTCAGACAAGCTTCTCAAAACTGCAAAAAATTGCCTTTTAACATCCTACCATCACCTCCCTCCCTCTGAGAGGCACAGCCTCTCACTCTGGCTGTCAGTTCTTACATGATTATTCAGAGTGTCTTTATTCATCCTCCAGAGATAACTGTCTGGCATCTTCCAACCACCAATTTCTCTCAGGGTCTGTATTTTTTCTCCAATGAAAAGGAAATATTTTGGTATGTGCATCCAGCCTTGCTGCTCAGACAATTTAATGAATACATCAATAAAGCACCGACCAGAGAAGAGAGGGAGGTGCACAGTCATTAGGATCCATCATTAGCATTTTGCACGCCACCACAAGCTTTTGTGCATGAGCAATTAGTACTGCAATAAATACCACAATGAGCTGCAGAAGCCTCATTGAGGCTGGGAAGTGTAAACAGTGCCCTCCACTTAAAATAATTGCAAGAAGCATTTAAGAACCTTCACGGAAAGGAACAGCTGAAGCTCCTGCTGAAGGCACGGAAATCCAACCCCAGACATGATGGAGAAACCTTCCATCATCTCAAAAAGAAGCCATCAGAGGGAGTCAGGACAAATGCTGTCCACATATCAGATACTGGAGCAAATATCTGGAGCATCCTTCCAGATCTGTAAGCTACCAGCCCACCTAAGTGTAAATATGAGGTTTAGAGAAGTGTAAGCAGGGAGTTTTCTCCAGTCAGTTTATCCCCAGACATGATCTAAAGCATCAGCTGGTTTATTCTGGCTGCATGAAGAAAGAAAGGTGATACCTGTTGTGTTGGTGCACGATTCACTCACCAAGAATTTTTGAACACTCCTGAACAATGGGTTGAGTTTTTGTAAGAAAAATGTTTCTCTCTGTGTTTTTGGCACGGCATTACAAACCCAAGTGTTGGATTTCCTGTCCTGTAAGACCCTGGCTGGAGATAAGCGTGATAGTAATATGGGAATGTCCTGTATGACCAGAGACAGGGCCTGGCTCTGCAGGATCTGTCCCACATGGAGTCAGAATCTTTGCACTCACTTCAAACCTTTGCCTTGGGTACAATTCTTCACCCATCCATCTAAAACACCTCCCAAGGTTAAGTTTGCCCAAGGAAAGCACAGGCAGAGTCCTCTCCCAGTTTACTTGTACACACCAGTTACCAGCAACTTTGTTAATAACACATTGCTCATGCAAATTAATTCAGCTTAGAGAAACAAGTCTTGATGATTATAAAATGCTGCAATCACAGTATTGCTTCCGGCCAGCTGAGAGTAAATTCATCAAGCATTTGTTATTTAAAGCTGCTGTGGTGATAAATGCTTGCCTTCATTTATGATTGTACACCAAGACAGAGAGAAAATGGAATATATAAAAGTGACTGCATGATGGGAATCCCAACAGGAACCACCTGAAACAAAGGAGGGAGAGAGGGAATCTCTTCCAGGAGCGGCTGGAGGATGCTGACATGCAGCCACTCATCCTCCTGCAACGAGGTTCTGCTGGAACAAAAGCAGCAACACCAGTTTTGCTCAGACAGAAGTTCTGAGTGTGCTCCTGTTGGCTGGATCTGATAAAAGCCTTATTATGCCAAGGTCAAGGGCAGGGGTGCAGTGGTGTCCCTCCTGCCAGCGCTACACACACAGCAGCTGCTGTGATTATGGATGCTCCCTCCATGTGTGCAGAGCATATAAAGAGGAGGATAAACTCCTCTGAGTTTTTGATAACAGCCCTGCTGCTGCTGTGGACCTTTGCTCTGTATATGACATGACAGTAAAAACAAAAGGAAAATGAATTCAACAGTAAATACCCACAATTACACTGCACTAATTGTTTTAATGGGTTTATGTGGAGTCAACGTTTCAGGCAGTGCTGCCCATACAGAGCAAGTAATTAACTCCATTGGTATTCAGAGTAATGGCAATTAAATACAATGAGCTGTTCTACTAATGAATGTGGTGAGAGCAGTGCAAGGCAGGGAGAGTTAGTTGTAACTTTTAATTCGATGAGCTCTGCCCAGCTGCCTCCTGGCAAGCAGCTGATGGCAAGTCGATCAAGCTGATGATCATGGCCAGTCCCAAGAGCATCTGGGGGTGGAGGGATTCCAGGGGATGGTCAGTGGCTGTTTTTCCACATTTGCTGTCAGGGCTGACTTTGTCCTGTGGCAGCCACAGGGTACCTCACCTGCAGGATGCTGGTAGCAGCAGCACTGACCTGTGGCTGAAAGGCTTTGTGAGAGTCGAGACAGCAAACGTGTCCTTGTGCAGCTGGGGATGTTCAGCATCCTCCAACAGGTCCCCTGGGCAATGCTTTATAAATTCCTCCTGCTGTGGCCCTGGGCAGGGAGGAAGTGCTCCTCTGGAGTGGGCTGGCATATCAGACAGTCCTGGTCCCAGGTGGAAGGAAAAGAGAAGATCTAAGGACAAGAGGAAGCAGAAAACCCTTGGACCCCTTCCTTCTTGGCAAGCTGTGTTTGGCAGACCACTGTTGTCATTTATCCTAGGATCACATCTTAGAAAAAGGAGCTGAGTTCCCATCTATGGCTCTGTAAGGAAGTTATAAAGCAGCTATCTATTTTTTCATTAAAATTAAATAATTGAATCTGTCCAGATTCATGTACTTTCCCCCCATGAGATATCCAGGAGAATTAAGTTTCAATTGACTTTCCAGACCTTGGTTATCATAGGAAGCTTTTAAAAAATCGGGACATTTGGCAATTTGAAATTCAAATAAGTTTCAGTCAATATGTTTACTATTGCTAGACAGGCATCTTTGTCCCCTGGGTGTTTAATGCCTCAATAAGTAATTGGTCCTTTCATCTTTTATAGGCACAGAGTGAGGAGTTTATGGCTCATACAGTGAATTGTCAATACAAAGGATCTTTGCACCAGTTTTAAATAAACCAGCTCCCAGCTCTATTAAATCCTGTTTACAATCCCCCCCTCCCTCCACACACCCACTGGCAGCCTTGAAACACTTCTTCCCTCCCCTGATTTTCAGTGGCATTCTTCAAATAGCTCTGCTTCACTCTCCAAGCCCAGACACAGGCAAAAAAGGGGGGTGAACATGAAGAATAAGAACCTGCCTCCAACAGACTGAAATTCCAAGGATTTCCAGGAAAATTCTTGTTATTCCTTTATCCATTAGGTCTGAAACTCCAAGTAGCCAGTGCAGTGGTGCCGAAACTGAAATCAGAATTTCTGTTTTCTATGAAAGTGTAACTTTTCTTCCGTGTTCTGATTTTTTTTTCTGTAAGTTAAAATACTTGAGATTAATTTTCAGACCACTGCAACGTGTTTCAATCAAGAAAGAAATCTTTCATTGAAATTGGACAACCCTTCTGTACACTGTGCACTATATACACATTCATACCAAGTGCAAGTATTAAATCCCAATAAATGTTTTTTTTCCCTGAAGAAAAAACTGTCATGTTAATTTCCAAGAAGTTCAGAACTGAAAGTTACCTTATTTCCTCAAAACAGGCAGTTTCAAAAAGTGCTTTTCTGTCAAGGAGCCAGGTTTTTACCTGAGGAACTGTTCTGTTTCTCTTGTCCCGTTTCCAATGAAGCAGGACACCAAAAAAAGCTGTTTAGGTCCATGGAGCTGTGCCTGTGTCACACACTGGCAGCACAGGGCTGAAGCAGCTCAGGTTTGCAGTGAATTTGTGTCAGCTGGTGCAAGCTGCAGCATAGATATCACCTGTGCTGCTGCAGAGCCACGTTCACCCCTGTGCAGGAAGCCCTGAGCTCACAAGAGCCTTTGTGCAAGGAGCAGACTCTGAGAAGCACAGGCAACCTTCTGTACTTTCCTTTTTGAGTAAGGTCCTGCCTGCCAGTTGAGGATGTGGAGGAAGCCTAATAACAAAACTTGCATCTGACTTTTGGGCTGTGCAGAGTTTGATTTAACTTTCTGTAATGATGGGAATGGTTTCTCTTCTTGAGTGGGGTTTTTTATTTGTTTGTTGGGGGTTTTTAAGTCAACCATCACAAAATATCTTTTTCTGGCTAAGTCTCTAATTCAGTCAGATATTAAAAGGTTTGAGAACTCCCATTTCTTGAGGCCTTCAACCCAAAGGGCTGCCACATGATTCTGGTCAGTTAATGCTACTTCTGAACCACAGAGATTTTTCCCTGACTCCATGCACAAGAAAATACTGAGACTTTTCACAATGGATCTCCTCCATTACCCTTGCCCTGGCCCTCAACTGGGGATTAGTAAAGAGGCTGTTCTGATTGATATCCCAATCTGGCAAACTGCTTGCAGAAACAGATTTGTGTTCTGTGAATGGAGAAATAACTCAGTGTTACTTTTCCTTATTGGAATGGCAGCATGTCCCCTTGGCAATGAGAGATCAAGTGCATCTCCAAGTAGCAACTGTGCTATCCCTTAGTCTGTAAAGCCAGTCAATATCAGAGCCCAAGCTGATCAGGATGAAAAAAGCCTTCTCTTCAGTTAGTCATTTTTTCAGTCCATATTTGCTCAGCCCTCAGAGGAATGAACAGATTATAAAACAACTTCCAAAGGAACAGTCCTTGTACCAGCTAAAATATTACAACAAGATGTTTAGAAACTTTGCTTGGTATTTTGCCAATTGGTGACCCCCTGTGGGACTGGGGCAGCTCTTGCCCTCTGCTGTCTTTGTGTTTATCCTCCCAGGCTCCTGCTGCTGGTGGTACTGCAATTCTGCATCAGCTTCCTGTCGCTTGGCATGAGAAATGTCTTCTCCTAGGATCAGACAAGGCAAAATTAATTAATAGATAAGGGTGCTCACAGTGGAGACTGATTTGCTTTCCTATCCAAAAAGCACTGTAGATTAAAAATTGGAATGAAACAACTCACAGAAAACTGAAAGTATGGGGAACTGGGCCCTTTCATGCTTTGCAGATCAGGGACACCCTCACCTGCAATTGGGATTGCAAAACTCCCCAGTCCAGCCTGGCCACTAATCACTCCCTCTGCTTCATTCACAGGAGCACGAAGGGAAATTTCCTTCCCTGATCAGGAATGTGGAGAAGGCAATCACTGCCATGTGCATTCAATCAGATGTTTGTTCCCAGTGATAGAAGAGCATGAAGACTACTTACAAAGCAACAAGAAAGTGCTGTGCCATTTCACTAATTAAACCCACCCTTGTGCTCTAAAATTGATGAATAACGACACAACTTGACTCATAATCCCTTTGTCTTCTATTATTTACTCTTTTTTAACAGTGATTTATGGGAAGGTAGTGCTTTCATTATTCTTGTTAATTACCTCTGTTCTCTACTTCAGCTTGTAGAATGTAATTGCCTGAAACATAAATCTAGTCCTGCCACCTATGTTCACACATCATTAATATTATTCCGGCCATTCCTATAAAATCTTTATAAAACATAATTACACACGTGCCATTGAGTGCCATGGTGTGTTGAAGATGCACTAAGCATTTTCTGAGGACTAAACTGGTCTGTGTATTAAACTGAGCTGTTTGTGCTCTGTGTTTATGTTTCCCTAAGGCCAAAAAGCCCACACAACACTAATTGGTCAGTGACTGTAGATCCAACTAACAGCCCCCCATAAGCCCAAGCCCTGCTAAGTGGCTGCAGCAGGGAAGCAGAGGCAGCTCGATGAACAATGAGCTCTCCTTCACTCCCCACCCCTGGAAACAATAATTCCATTGGATTCAACAATGATTACTAGGCAAGAGGGTAGCTGACAAATGCAGCAGTTACTCACTCGAGTGATTATCAAGTTTCTTTCTGCATGTAGGTAATCCCCAAACAAATTATTTTCATCCTCTCTGCACCTGATACTTCGAGTCAGACGAACGGTGAATAACAGAGAGCAGACACTTTCCAGTGGCCAGGTTTTTTTCCCCATTGTAATTTTTTAGTATTGCTTATGATTATATGTAAGGAAAAATCTATTAGAAGGAGAGGAAATGCATTATCCCCAGTTTGTTGTTGACAGGATATTAACTCAGTATTTGTCATGTTTCTGGTAGTGAACAAGTTTACACGCAGCACTTCATCTCTCCAACAAAACACTTGGCTATATGAACAGCAGTAATATCCCAGCTGAGCCTACTGAGAAACATCTTTATTATCTCTCTCAACGACAAAACCAACCAAAAAACCCCCAATTCATTTCTAGCAGATTCATCTACTGCATTATTACCTAAGTGCACATTTGGAGGGACTGGATCAGCTAATGGAAGCCCTTCAGCCAACAACTATTATCAAGTGTATTTCCATTAACTTCCATTCCCCACAATCATAGAAAGGACAGCCTATAAAACCCTGCAATTGCATTTACAATTGTTAATTACTGGAAACTCAGTGTTTGAGATAAGAGCACTTGTTCTCTCCAGGTTTTCTACCTGATGGATCGTGGCTATTAGGGATTTTAGTTGGATTTGCAGTGGCAAGGTCCTGCCTGGGGGGTTTCTCCTGCCTTACACCAGTGTGCAAGATCCAAATCAGGCCTTCCCAGCATGACAGCCCTGTAAGGGCCAGGACTTTGAAAACTCAAACAGCAATGCTCATCTGAGAGACACAGGCCAAAGGAAAGCAACAGGGTGAAGTCTGATAAATGAAGTCAAGACACTTTCTCTGTCTTTTCCTATTCTTTAGTTGGCTGCAAGGAAAAATATTTCCTGCCAGAGCCCACCTGGGTAATGGCATTCTCAAGAATGTGTTCTATCTGAGGAAAGTGTTGTAACTTGGTTACTTTGGGGGAGGAGATGGGACCATGGAACAGGATAAGAAATATGAGCCTTTAAATCAATTCTGTAAATCTATGCCAGATTGGGGCAGGGAGCATGAAAGAGGTAAGTCAAAGGCCATACTCACCACCAGTTACAGTTTCCAGAATTGGGCAGCTTAATTTTTTATATTTTTTTTCTCCCCAGGGAAACAGTTATTTCTCAAAATCAAGTCTATCTGATATAAGCCATAGAGGTAAACCAAATCCTGGGACTTCTGAATGCAGATGTACTACAGAGGTGCCTGTGCCTTCTGGAGACTTCAGGCTGGAAAGGAGTGGATAAATTTCACTCCAGTCCTAATTCAAACTGCTAGAAGTGACTCCCCAGCCTAAAGCAGTAACCCAGTAGGGTCAGCTACGAGGCATCCAGTCCCCCTTTAGGCTGGTTTCGTGGGAAAAGTGGACTGACTTGCTTCTCAGCAACAATGTTTTTCTTCATTTAGACATCTGAGATGTCTGCTGGAAGCAAAAATTCTGCCCTGGTGGTTGAAGCCCTTCACCTGGGAAGTGCATCCCTGTGTCTCCTGCCTCCTGACCTCCCCACCAACGCTGGTTTGGGATATGGTGTGGAATGTTTGGGATGTCCAATGTGGATGGTCAGCAAGGAAGGCTGCACCACCAGGGGCTCCTTACAGTCAGACACTGAATATATTTTCATGCCAAGCAGGTCCCTCTGCAAGTGATTTAATTAAAACTTTTGAATTAATAAGCTTATCCTTCATTAGTAGTCAGAGTAATAAAAGCAGCATGGAACTTCTCCTTAATGAAACAAAACATACCTAAAAAGCAAAAAGGAACGTGGAGAAGCAGCTGTAACTCTGTGAGCTGCTTTTGCTGCCCTTGGTGCATCAATATAATGACTATCAGGCAACTGCTGGGTGTGTTTTAGGAAGGGAAGAAAGACTGAACCTTGGAGTGTGTGTCAGAAATAATGGAATCACCTTTGGAGGTTAAAAACACGGGGATGACAGGAGAACACTGAGATCAGGTATTGCTCAGTGTCCTTCTAAACCAAAGCACCTCAGGTGTGCAGAGGTGATTGGTGTGAGGCACTTGATCATTTACCAGGAGGGAAGTGGAGCAGATCAGCTAAAATCTCTTCTCCCTTTGCCTTTGTGAGGAAAAATCATAAAAACATGGAGATCTCCAGACATGGCAGGTACAGAGACCAGATCATGACTTTGTGCATCAGGCTCATCTTTAATTCTGGATGCATCACACACAGCTTAATGCCTTTTGTCTTTTCTTAAAGTTTTCTGTTGTTTCACAATTTTGCCCAAGTTTTACAATCTTCTGTAACAAACCCAATGTGATTGTATCTCCTGCACAGCTGGGGGTTCCTGAAGCCAGTTTTCTAAAGAAAATGTATTTTCTATCCATTGCCTCCATGAGCCTCCCTACTGAGAAGAGTTTATGCTTAGCTACTTTAAGGACATAATAAATGCAAAAGCAAAGGAGGTAAAGTGAGGATTTAAAGACCCATATCAAATTTTATCACTGGAAGGTCTGGCAATGAACACAATCCTATTTTTTTCCGTTTAGCGCATTTTGGGGTTCATTTTTTCACAGAAACCTCCACATCCACCTAAGGGATATTTTTTGTTTTTATTTGAAGTACCTAAATGGGTGAAATGGTCAAACTAATTGCGTCTGAAAGGCTGCAGCTGACACACACTGGAGACTTAATTATGAAGTGTGTGGCTCCATCTGTCAGCTGCAATATCTTTTGTTACCAAGAATCAGGCTGCCATAGAAGATGACGTGACAGATTCAATTTACTGTCACAAGGATAAGAGTTATGTGGGCATTTGAATGATGCTGGAAACGAGAACCACATTTACAGTCCTTGTGTAGAAATTGAAACGCTATTTACAGCAGAGTTTGTCCAAAATATGGAGCTAAGATTGAATGGGTGGCAGTCAATGCAAAGCTGAAAACCGGGAAACAATTAATTAAAATATCATTAAATGGAGGATAGATTTCAACAAAATTGCCTGAATAAAAATGAATCCATGCATATGCAGAAAAATTCTGAAGTGTGCTTTTGTGTTAAATCGCTGTAAACAGCAATTGTACTAAAATTCAAGCACTTCTACAGGAAATTTGAGAGCAAAATGCAAAGATCATGAAATCCCATTTGGGAGGGAGAGGGGATAAAGCTTTCCATTTGAATAGAGATTTTGGACTTTTTTCATTGTATTTACTATCCATATTTTTCTAGGCTGATGCAGATTACTGTACAACTCTTTGGACATGATGGCAGTAAGGTTGTCTTTCCTTTCTGCCTTTGTAGAGAGCTCACAAAATCATATAGTGAAGTACACATGAATTTTTTCATAATTTTCCTTAATACACACCTCTCCCATTTCAGTTTGTGAAGCCCAAACAGACAACACGGGAGGCAAAGCAACCAATGGCAACATGATGGCATATTTACAAAGAGAAAACACCAGAGAGTGAAAAGTATATTTTAAAGGATTTTGTTATTTGCTCTGAAATGAAGCCTTGTTAATTAGGAAATGCTTTTCACGACTGATTTAATTTGAAATTGGAGAGGACCCCCTTTCATTTGCTTATAGGCTGCCATATATTTCAACTGATGAACAACAACATTATTTTTAGCAAGCCATACATTCATCACAGAGTGATGCATCTGGCAGTCTAACCTGCCATTAAGTCAGTAGGCAATAAACAGTTTTGAAAAACTCCCTATATTTATCAGCTTTTGAATTCAACAGTTGCCCAATTACCCCTAAAATTGTTATAATCTTAGTTTTAGGTGAAAAGCTTTTATTGAAAATCTACTAGTTATCTTCCATAAATGTTAGTCATAAACAACACCACTAAATCATAAAAATATAACAGCTTGTGATTAATCTGGAAAGAGACTTATATTCAGTTCTAAATGTTCTCTCATTCCAGCACCCAGCTAGGACTGATAAATGGAATTAGCTTACTTAGTGTGAGGTTTGCTGCGAGCTTGCTTGCAAACCTCCCTGGAATTTCTATTTTAGCATCTTGGCAGAAGTGTGAAAATTCAAACTCCAAAACAGATTTTCTGAAAATGGCACCAGTTTGTGAGGATCCTACAGAATCCTCTATCTGCACTCTTTTGAACATGCCTCTAACACTCACACTGCACTCTGTGTCTGTGCAGGTTTTACTCCCGAAGGCCAAAGTAACCTGAGGCCAAGCAAATAATGATTTCTCTGTAACTCCTCCTCTGCCAAGCTCCCCCCTTCTGATCAAACTGAACCTCTTACCCCACTCTGTGCTCAGGTTTTCAGTGGGAGCTACAGCCACGAGACAAACAGGAGACACGAGCACAAGGACAACGTTCTGGGCTGGTGGCAGCTGCAGCTCAGAGCCAGGCTGAGTAAAACTGTGACTTTATGGACTCCACCAAGGATATGTGGATGCATTTTCTGTATTAATTTGTACTTTGCCACTATTGAAGTACACCCCTTCCTCTGCAACAGTTAATTCACATCCACTCCCTGTTTGACAAACTGGAGCTGAAGCTGAGCAAGAACTAATACTGGTTAGTGAGAATTCACTAAACACTGACTGGAATATTGCTCTTGTTTGCAGCCTGACTTGAGAGCTGCCGAAGGAATGAAGCAAATCTAAACCATAGAACCAGGGCACCAGTGCTGCTGGCTAAGAAAGGAATGGCTGAAGGGAGGATGCTGCTGGAGCAGCTGCAGGAATCTGCTCTCCAGAGGCCCTGGCAGGGAGGTGCCCAGAGGGCCAGGGCTCAGGGGGCTGCCCCCAGCTCCCTCCTGGCAACCTCTGAGCTGTGCTGGGGATGAGCCATTCCCTGCAGAGATCTGCCAGCTGACAGAGCCAGCCTGTGGAACTAACTCCTGCCAGCTGGCTGCAGCCCTGGGATGAAGGTGCTTTTTATTCCATCCCCATATTTATCTTCTGAAACTCCCCTTTGCATTCTTGCCAGCAGAACCCCCCTAAGGAAACCTCGGGGCTGCTGGGGCCAGAGCAGTGGGAGATGCTGGAGGATCCCAGTGGGAGCAGTGGTACCTGCTCTGCAGTTTTGTTTTGCAGCCACACGACACCTTCCACATGCAGATAATGTTCCTCGCTTCCCAAATGCACAAGTCAAGCAGAAAAAACCTCCAGACCTTTCAATTAAATCTCATCTTACTGACACCACAGGTGGCTTTTGACCAATGCAGAGAACTGAGATATGTTTCACTTCAGTAAAATGGGTAAATAGTTTCTGCTGCACACCAGGAAAATGTAGAAGACATGCAAACTTTAAACCACCATTTGGCATTAAATACTTGTAAAAGCCTTTTTTCCTTAGATTAATATCTCACATTTATCTGCACTATACATTTTGGAGACATGGTGAAAATTGCTTATTTCTAATAAAATGTAGCAACAGTACCCTGAGGAAAAATTACTGTGTTATGAGATATTTTTCCCCTCTACCACAGCCAATTTAGTTTTCATTTAAAATTCAATAACTGCATCATACTCAGAATCTTCCATGACTGTCATAATGACTTTGAACAAAAAGTGTGCTGTAAACAAGGAAGATTAGAAAGACATTATTGAGGTAATTTCTCCCCAAGTTTCTCTCACACAGTCAGGGATGCAGAAAACGGATGCAACAGTTAGTGTGGATATGATTTAGAAATAAGTAGGAGAAAGTAAGCACTTTGTTCTGCAGATACTTTGGTAATAAAAGCATTACTGCCCTCATTTTATTTGGGATATATTTTACTGCAAGGTGGAAGGAAACACTACGTTGTTTTCTTTCATTCTGAAATGTTGATGTAAGTGAAGAAGACAAACAGTGTAATATTGTTAGGAAAATGCTGCCTACCTGCTGTAACATCTTCTTTCCTTGTGTCTCCATGAGGGGCTCTGACAGCAGTGCTGAGGTGAATCTGCTGGGCAGGGGCTGCTGCTCCAGCCTCTCCATCCTGCACCCTGTTGCTCTGTCAGTAGCATCATTTCAGGAGAAAAGACAGAAGGAAAAGAGTCTTTCCCTTTTGTCTTTGCCTAGTGAGTGGCTTGTATAGTCCCCTTACATTTTAAGAACCTGCTCTTCCCTGCTCTCTCTGGGAATGCACAAAAAAGACCCTTGAGTAGCTGCCTTTTCCCCGGAGAGTGCTCTTATTTAACAGAGGCATGCAAAGTCAATTAAAAAAAATTGTGGTCAGGTTCTTTGCCTCTAGACTAATTTAATCAATGGATTTTAAAATGCTGATAGCAAATTTCTGGGGCTTGCCAGGTAATTAAACCAGAGGAGGTCTCTCTGGGCCAAACCCTGATCACATTTATACCAGACAGTCTTAGTGGTGTTCTGTAGACACAGGATCATGTTAACACCATTGACTCTCTCCCCTTTCCATTCATCAACATTTATACCCCAGGAACTGATAGGCCACCTCCAAGCAGAGGTAGCTTTTTACGTAGCTGTGGTATAGATGCATTCAAAAAGTACAGGAATCTTCAGACAGATGGAAAGGCAAACAAAATTTCCAAAAAATAAAACAAACTCCTGTAAGTGAACAAGAAAGTCCTGGTGTGTTCTCTGACACACACAGAGTAAAAATCGGTCTCTCATTGCACAGGACTGTCCCCAAACATAATGTACTACATGGATTTTCCACATCTCTGTGCTGGGGTGGTCTCAATCAGTCACAGAGAATTGGGTGTTCTGGTTCACTCTCTGTTCAGTGCAGTGCTGGATCTGTTATTTGCTATAAACACTTGTCCTCAGTTTTGACAAAGGTAAGGAGCAAAAGGATGGATTCTGTTCCATCCTCATGCCATGCTTTTTGTTTTCCCAAGAGGAAAACAATTGTGGGAGTACTTTCCTACAGCCTGGCCACGCCATGCTGATTCAACAGTTGGGATTATGAGATAAAAGGATGCTGTTCAGACTGATTAATCAAACCCTCTTATGCTTGCCAAAGCCTAATTATTCTTTGATCTACATTAATGACTTCAGAAAGCATAGCACACCTGGTGGCAGTTCTCAACAGGGAGCGTTTTAGACTGAAAGGAAAACTCCTCCCTGTGTCACAAAAACCTAATTTGCTTATATCAGTAGAATCAATTGTTTTATACAGAACTGTGTCTCCCACAGGTACTGCTGGTTGTGTCGAAAGATAACGTAGGCAGCTTTTACTTTTATTTTATCAAAATGGTATTGTTTGACAAATAGCAAACTCCATCTCAGGGTGACTTGAAAAACCACATTGTTATCACAAACTATGGCTATCTGCAGCTTTTTATTGAACAGCCTGGCTGTAACTCACATGAGCAAAGAGGTCTTATCTCATGGTTTC
The DNA here is from genome assembly GCA_013397295.1 of Polioptila caerulea. Taxonomy (NCBI): domain Eukaryota; kingdom Metazoa; phylum Chordata; class Aves; order Passeriformes; family Certhiidae; genus Polioptila; species Polioptila caerulea. The sequence goes on from VYXF01001449.1 coordinate 517,178, forward strand.
TGCATTCTCTGGGAGATGAGTGAGGGGCTCATTCCCCAATTTAAAAGCCAGCAAGAGATTAATTTGCAATCCAGATCCAGAAGCATTCATATGGATAAGGATGACATAGCATCACAAAAGGAAAAATAAAATCTGAATAAAGCAATTCATCCCAGCGCTACTTGATTTTAAAAATTTCCAACATTGACACAATTAAAATGTTGAAAGCATAAGATCTGTACTTGTGCACTGGGAATTTACTACATCAAATGATTCTTTATGACCATCAAACAGGGTCAACAAAAACACCTAAATACAATAGAATTTTCTCTAGCAAATCTGCCTGGAACTGCCTCAATTTCCATCAGAAATTTTAAGATTGGCATGAGTGACAGCCAAACAATGAGGTGTAGGTGAGCATCACAGACTATAATAGAACAAAGGCTTAAGGACAGCATTTGCAACCAGAACAAGTTATGGTAAATTGATAATGCCCACAGGGATCTTGTTTTGGTCTCCTCTGTGCTGTTCAGGATAACTTGGGAAGATATCATCTGCTTTACAAGGAATATATGCCCAAATCCCAAAGACAGGAGTACAATTTCCTGAGCATTTGTGGATGAAACCACCTTGACAATCCTCTACATTTTGAGAAGCTGATGGTCCTTACTGAAAAATTTAACAAAGGAAACGAAGAACAAAGTTTTCACATCAGAAAGAAGTGCATCAAAACAGGTGTTGTCTATGCAGAACTCAGAGGAAGCAAAGAAACAAACAATCTGGTGTTTCCCAGGGTACATGAATATTTGAGAGGCCTGGAATAAATCAGTGCTGGAGTTTTACAACAAAATGACAGGCATGAGTTGTGTTTGCCAGATAATCTTGGAACTTATCAGCTTCCCAGCATCACACAGAGAAGAGCAGCAGATCTGCATGGTACCAACTGTTGGCCAAACCAGAACATATCCCCCAAGGCTCCTGCACTTTATTTTAGGCCCTTTGAATTTTAATGCCCTGGGCATAACCTGTTTAAGGAACCTGTGGGCCACACTCCGTGGCTGTAGGGCAGCAGAAGGCTGGGAGAAAACTCAGCACCTGGAAGAGATTTTTTTGCTGTGATTTTTAAATCAACACTTTCTGATGCCTGCCACGAGGTTTCAAAGTACCTGCACAAACCGTATGGCACGGAACAGCCACGAGCCTCACCCTGATGCCTTCTGGAGGCTGGCCTGGAATAGGGACCAGACAGAGCAGGAGGATAAAGTGGATACTTATTGAAAAGCCTCAATGGGTACATCTGGGCCACACAAGAGTCCAGCTGGACCACACCCAAGGTGCCCCAAAATGGTCACAAAATGGACTCCCTATCACAAGGCCCCACAGTTTTATAAGTTCTGGTCCATCAGTATATTAGAAACAATTGTCCAACCATAGCTTCAGGTTATGACGCTCCATCCTCCTTATTTTTTTTCTCCCTTCACTGCTGTTTTCATTCTTGGGCCTGAAAGTCGTCCTTGGTATGGAGCTGGAGAAGGAATTGTTTTGTCCCTCTACTTTGTGAAGAGAGCTTAGTAGCACTTAATATGAGACCTAAAACTACTCACTAAAACAGCACAGAATCTAAAAAATATAAAAGCTAAAACCTAAGGCATCAACCCTGCCAGCCCAATTCAGGGGACCAGGGCTTTAGCTGACATCCATCTGTCCACAGGGCTTCACTTGCAAGAGCAGACATTCCTGCCCTGTTATGTTTGCTTTGTACCATCATTTTCTTCTCATCAAGAAACAAACTCAATTATACTTTTCTCTGCTCCAGGCGTAACTAATCAGCAGGCAGCTCCCTCAGTAAGCCCAGCCATTCCAAACACCTCCTCACACACACACAGATATCTCAAATAAGAAGTGGTACTTCTATACCCCTCAAGGGGTGCAGGCACAGTCATTAATCTTTCTTTCATCTCACCAAATGCTAATAAAACAATCACCTCCCTATCCCTGAATTGGGTAGGTCCTAATTAACATGCTAATTGGGCAGATCTTCCCTAATGACTCCCAAACCTCAGCAGTAATATGTTATTTAGATAGAAAAGAGTTATCTAAATGATAGGTAGAATTAAAAAACTGGCGAGACAGAGCAGAGTTTGGATAGGCAAAATACTGAACTGGGCATTTCTGCTGTGAAAATTGAAATTCTCCACCTGCCTATGCTACAGATCACAGATCCAACACCTTGCAATGTTCAGAGCAAGAATTAGTTTGGAGGTAATATAGAGCTGTAATAAAGAATATTATTCATGCCGAGAGAAAAACCATACGAGTAACAGTGACATTTTAAAATATATTATTAAATCTGTTCATTTTAATATCAAAATAAATATGGCTTTTGTTATCTGACACATAAATGTACAAGTTGCTTTGCAAACCCAGCAATGGCAGCAGCTCTGGTACTTGGTATTCATGAGCAACTTCAAGGTGGATAGTTCAAGTCTTAATGGAATTAGTCCACTGGGGCTGGTATTGTGTTTATGCAGTTAGAGGCTCAATATAATCAAATTTCTCAAAGAGAGCATTTGCTCTCTTCAGAAAATAGGACTCAATAATAATTTAAATCCCCCGTTAAGCTAAAATGAAAATATTGGCAGATGCCATAGAAGTCATTGTTCTGAAGTTTTCTTTCATGCACACCTCATAGGTAAAAGCTGAGTTCTTCCAGTAAGAAATTGGGTTTGAATAATTCTTTTATAGTTTCTTATAAAAAAAAAATCTTTGATGGGTGTTACTTGAAACATCCACTGCAGGAGTCCCTGCAAACCTGGCCTTGCCCTGCAGCTCCAGTGAACCCCAAAATGCTCTGGAAAGCAGCATTTCTGTACATGCCACACGTGCAGCCAGGACAGCCTCACCCCTGGACGTGTGTCAGGGAGGACAAGGTCTGTGTGTCAGGATCACATGGCAGCAGCTCACCCTGGTCCAGGCAACTGAGACAAACCTGAAACTTGGGCCCTGAACTGGAAAACCTCAGAGGAAAAAGAGATTTATTTGTTTTCCTTATGCTTTTGGAGCACCAAAAATAAGAAATACTGGCACTGGGACACCATGGTATTATTTCGTACAACTTTCTGGACTTTAGCTCCATTAAAAAAGCAAGGAACAGTAGTCAAAACATTTAACTGAGATATTTTGTTTTCTCATGCAGAACAGTTTTTCATTAAAAGATTTTTTTACAAACTGCCACAATGAAATGTTTTTGTACTCTGTTCTGCTATTCTTTCCAGTTTTGATTTTTATAACCCTAGTTCATAAAACCAAGATATTTTCCTCTCCCCCCTCCTCATTTTACAATGTCTAAAAGTAAAAAATAATATCTCCAACTATTCATATGTTTTTCCTGCATATGAGATAGGGACAGGCAATGTAATTGTAATTAACCATGGCTGCTACAGACCAAGAAAAAATGAGTACAGCTGAGCTTTTAAGAGTTCAGGCCCTGTTTTTCATCATTGCAAATCTCCTCTCACTTTGAAGGCCCATTGGATAAAGAATTTAGTTTCATTTGCTGGCAACTGCAGTACAAATAGTGGCTTTAGATGTATCATCAAAAGTCCTGTTTGGGGGTCAACACCCTGCTCCACTAAAGTCAACAATGCATTGATTTAAGCAAAGCCCCTGAGCCCCTCTGGCACCACACTGCTGCTCTTGCCTCACATGAGGCAGTTTATAACATACATTTAGATAAAATACAGAACAGGAGGCATCAGTCTGAACAGATAAGACAGCCTCAGTTATATAAAACACAGCCTAAAAAGAATTTATCCCTTCTGTATGTACTGCACGGGATCACAAAGACACATCACTTTTCATATCCATTGTTTTGAGCAATATCAGGTGTTCTTTTAGAAGCTGCTGACAGAAAAGAACATCACAATTAAATTCCTGCAGCGTGTTTGGGGTTTCCCTGTGTTTCTTGTTGCTGTTCTGTGGCATCGGGGGGCTGGGCAGTGTTTGGGTCAAAACTGCTGAGTTACAGGCCAGGCTTTCATTTCGCAGCAAGGTCTTATGGAACATCCTCAGCCCTGCCTGATCAATGTGTTCTGAGCACACAGAACTCCTGTACAGCACCATTAAAAAGCTCCTGCTTATTGTGTCTTCATTCATCAGCACATAAGGGGGCTGCCAGTGGTGGCAATCCTGGATGGTATTTACAAAAAAATAAGTCTCCTGCCTGGATGAATTTATAAAGCTGATTCATGCTCCACACAGGCAATCAGATTTGGGATAATTGCCATGTGACTGGATAGGAACAAGGGACAGCTTTGTATTTATTTATCTAAATGCAAATGCATAGATATACTTTTTTTTTTTCCTGTTATAGAACCTCTTCAGAAGACAGCATTAGCATTTCTGTGTACCACACTATGGCAATGTACTGCAAAAGCTGGGCTTGAAGGAAAGGCAGTCATGGAAAAAGGCTCTGAGATAGAGGCTCAAAAATAGTGCAGCCAAAGAGCTGCAGGGTGTGGTACCTTGCAGGGTGTGTTTTTCTGGCAGAAACACACTACTCTCAGCTGTATTCACATCTTCTGCATGCCCACATCATGGTTCAGTGGTATAATTTATACAGCTTAGACCAAACCTGCTGCAGCTGTTAGACACAGAGCACTGACCCACTATGAATTTGCTCTGCTGAGTCAAATTTTTTAGAGAAGAGTTGGCAGGTTCAGTTTTCACTGTCAGGATTATGTACCAGCTGTCTGAAGCACTTTAGCATTTTCTGAGATCCCACATCCTCTTCAGCCACCAGAAAATAAACATGAGCTCCTTGTTTTACATTTTATCTAATTCACTAGAGATGCAATTGCATGTCCATGCTTGATCTGGTTCAAATCAATGTGGCTAGATGGTCCCATAAGAGCATGAACTTGGTATAAAGACTGGAGAATAACCCCCTCAGCCTTTGCTGGAACAGTTCCAGGATGTACTGCCCAAGGGCAAAGCCCCTGGTCCAAGCAGGGGAGTGCTCAGGGTGGCAGCAAAAGCCCCTCTTTGAGATGTGGAGCCAAAATCATGGTGAACAGGTCTGACCTGAAACCCAAAGCTGCTGCAGGCTTTGCTGAGGTTGGACCAGTTACATAAATACACTTTAGGTAATGTGGACTGTGAAGTTTTTGAAAGGCTCTTTTTGAAAATGTACCCTTTTGCTCTTTGTTTCAGAATTGCTTTTCTCCCTTTCATCTTCTTTTGGTGTTTTTCAGAAACCAGCTTCAACAGAGAGAACTTCCAGCTGCCTGGAAAGAACAAAACAACGAGAGGAAACTTTTGATTTATAACCTTTTCTAAACAACAAAAAAGTCCATGTAAAACATCCCCTGATGAGACCTGGGTCACGATGCCACCCCTGCTCAAGTGAAGGTGAAATGGTTCCAAGTGAGCTCAAAAGAGGAAAAGACTGTTGAGCCAGCTGAGGGTCTAACCTTGGTCTTTCTGAGATGACCTGTTTGTTGAAGTTGCTGTGTGGAGTGCAATAGATCAGTGGGTTTTGAAAATTCACTAAAGAATGTGTGGGCTGAAAGCATTACAGCTATGTAAATGGAAATTTTCTTTCTAAAGAGTGAAATATGCAGATTTTGCTCATTGCTTCCACATAAGCGAGTGACCAAATGAAGAGAAAACTGATCAAGAAAAATGTATGCATAATAAAAATGTGTACATGCTTCATCTAAAATTCATTGCCTCCAAAGCCTCACCATATAATTACTTAATCTTGAGCAGCTGCATGCACAATAAAATTTGCTTGCACTAGGTCTGAACAGAATTAATTTTTCCTGAGGATTGTAACATAACCAATACCTTCCAACTGTTCAGCAAGTGGCAACTGTAAACACCACTGAAGTAACTTGAATTAAAAAGAACCTGCTCAAACCAGATTGATTTGGAGCTGACATTTGCTGGGTTTAATCATATACTTCATGGTATAACAGCAAGAGCCTGAAGAAAAACCAGAGCTACTGCACACAGAAGTTTATTAATGAATCAGATCCGATCCCTGCGTTGCTCTGCTCAGCAAACACGAAGGGCTTTATGTCACAGCTGGAATATTTCATTCTTGCTGTGAGCTCAGGAAGTTTGGGCCCTAGGCAGGAGATCCTAGACATTGAGCCTGTTGCCATGTCTTAGTTTCCTCAGGTTCCCAGAAGCTGTGCAGGTAGGTCAGAGGGCTGGGGTCTCAGGAAGGATTTGGGGGTTTGGTAACTCAGTGTGGAAGGAAAGGGAGAGCCTCAGCAATCTTGTTAGAGCAGAACTTGAAAGGAAAGATCCTCTCCACCCTGTCCTTTCAGTAAAATCACTCCTATGCTGACAGCAGGATTTGTTTCAACGTGCCTCATTTTTAAAATATCTGTTCCCATCGAATTCCCTTGGATAATGTTTATTAGTGTTTATTTCTCCTGCCTTGCAAAGGGAGCTGCAGGCAGTGAAGTGATCAGACTGATTGCTGTCCTGCAGCACTGCTGTCCTTTAACCTGTGTCCTCACCAGCCCTCCTGCAACGCTGCTGCTGTAAGGAATTCTCTGATTACCAGTCAAATATTCTAACCCCCTCTGCTTGCTGCCTGCCCAAACCACCCAGAGGGGGCTGGCTTGGTTACACTGGAGTTAAGAGAATGTCTCCCACCAATATGGAAAATTCAAAGATCCAGACTTGTGAACTTAAAAGTTTAAATTTGTGAATTAAAAAACTTACTCCAGTAAGAGGAGCTGCTTGACAGGGATTCAGCTCCCACAGTGAACAAGGGACTGAGGGATATTCCGAATTTATAATGGATAACTCCTCCTTGCAGAACCAGGCTGCTCACTGCCATGCTCAGCTTTGAAATAAAAGAAGTTTTACACTAATCACAGGACTGAAAATTGCCTTTCCCCTCCCCAAAACCCAAATGAGTTCAAAATGCTTGGGATGAGAGCTGACAATGGCCATGGCCAGAAAAGGAGGGTAGTGGCCCATGTAGTTTTGTAATTAAGCTAGGTTTGCAAAGTTTTTATTTTGGAGAAAAAAAAACTCATCAGGATCTCTTATAATTGGAAATGAAACTAAATGAATGCCACTGCTTTTATTCTGGCAGCTGAATTCCAGTAATGCTTAGCAATTGCCGTGTTTGTAATGTAAATTTACTACTGTCTCTGCACTGAAATAGATTTCTTCTTTTTCCCTACTCATCAAAGTAAAAAATTTGCTCCAGCTGCTGCTGATCAAGAACTTGGAGAACATTACCCAGACTATTAGTATTCAGCACACACTGCCAGGTGCACAAATAACTCTCTAGCATCTTTCTCAACCCAGTTAATTGAATCATGGCTTGATTAGGTTCAACAGACAATACAAAATATTTTCCAAGTTTGAAAAGTTTGACCTACCTTGGATGAGTAAAGAGTGATAAGGGACAAATCCACAAGAAAAATCAGCTTTGCCTGTCTCATCTGAATCCATGTTCAATTTTCTGAGTGCTCTGGTTTTAATTTGCTTCCTTCTTCCTATTTCTGTTAGTGCTGGAAGACAAACGAGCTACCAGGTACCACAAAAGGTCAAAAGACAAAGCAAGAGAAATTTTAGCATAACTAAATTTTCTCATCCATTGCATGATCCTGCTGCACACAGCTGGGATTTCTGCTGTGGTTGTGCTCTCACACAGGACTGCCACAGCTCCATGTGGCAGCCGAGGAAGGGATGCTGAGGAAGGTTTGAGCTCTGGTTTGAACCCCACGGGTCCATCCTGGGTGTCCTGCATCTCCCAGCAGCCATCAGAGAGCACCACTCCTCCAGGCTGCAGTGTCAGCCTACAAAACAATGCTGTGGCTTAGAATAAGCACAGACACCCCCAAAGACAGGGAGAGATGTTGGTTTGCCTGCTGAATTGATCTGGAAAGGAAGTAACTGCAAGAAAAATGAGGGAAAGTTACAGGTGAGAGGATCTTTGCTGCTGTGCAGAAATGCCAGACCTTTTTTTAATGGAAACCCCCTTTTTTATGGGAACAGAGAGCCCAAAAGGTTCATGTATTTCCCAGAAGAAGCCTGGAAATCAGCTAGAGCAGTGGCTGTGCCAGATGAACACACTCTCCTGCTGTGTCTCCTGCTTTTCTTTTGCCTCTGCTGACAATTCCCAAAGTCCCTGTTTGCCATGCTGGGGTGACCCAGAGCATCTCTGGGATGTGCTCCCATCTCCAGCCCAGCTGCAGCAACACTGAACCAGTGAATGGAGAACTCCAAAATTCCTGCAGTCTTAGCCAAACCTGGGGTGTTTGAGCAGAACTGCCTGGAAAAGAGCAGAAGGAGCAAGGGGGCAGAGCAGGGCTGTGCTGCCCGCACCACAGCACTGACACCTTCCCAAATTCTGGGTGGCCTGGCACACAACAATCGGGATGGAGGCACTGGAGGCCCATGTGAGGGATGGCTTTGGGCCAACACATGCATTGACTGCCTGGCCTTGTGCTCAGGTTTGACCCTTCAGATCTCTCATCGCTGCAGATTTCCCCCCCTACCTCCCCCTGCCCCTTTTCTGGGTTGCAGCAGCACAAGATTCACAGTGGCTGTAAACCACAGCACTGCTCCAGCAGAACTCACAGGGCTCTGCACAACCAATCTCTCGTTCAGAAGGGCCCACAGATTTTATTATTTTGTGAAATATTAGGCATTACATAGCAGGGAGGAATTTGACAGAGTTGAAATTCCATTCATTAGCATCTGTATAATATTTTCAATTTCCTTGTTTATTATAAATTGGGGTTTCCCACATATTCACCAAGGGTATTTTTTTAATAGACATCAGCCTCAAATAACTGTCAATCCACTCAAACTCTATTTAATAAGCTCTGGAGTAGAGCTTTCTCTTCCAAATTGGGTTTTGTTTTGGGCAAACTTCAGTGAAGAACAGGCCAGCTCTTAGCATCTAGCTTTGTTGTGTTAACTGCCATGTGGAAAAAGAAAAGGCCCATCCCCTAAAAAGCAAAATACAAATCAAGAATTAAGAGCTTTCAGCTGCATTCAGTTGTCAAACAGGCTCTGGAGTATTAACAGATGGAAACAGTACATTATTTTGGTGTGATAAACACAGAGAGAGAAGGGTGATGATGCAGAGTTAAGCATTGGATTCTGAATTCAATCCTGGCTTTATCTGCTTGACAGAGGTGTGCTTTATTGCAGCATGACTCTCACCTGCACAGATCCAGTTCAGGGTCTGTCAGCATTTCCCAGTCTGCTTTCCAGAGGGAAGGAGGGCTGGGCTCTACCCAGCTGTAACCATCCTTTCCAGTCACTGCTTTGGCAAACAAGGTCTCCTCTGGGAACACAAGTGCTTGTTCTGCTCATTATTTTTCCAACTGGTTTGACTTCTTTTTTTATTTTATTTTAAAGGAGAGTTTGAAAAGAAAAGTATGTGCAGGTCAATTTTTCCACAATTCAGATCACTTTTTACAGCTTGAGATATTTTGGGTTTTAGCAAAAAAATACTGTTTTTCAATAAGCACAGAACATGGATGAGATGCTAAATACTGAAAATTGAGAATATGTCCCTTCAGGCAATGGATTCTAACTCTTCACAGAAAAGACCTTTAGGTTGCAGGCTACAAAGTAAGGACTAATTTGAATTCCTCTACATCCCAGAGATGTCAGTGTGTCCCAGTCTGGTTTGGATTGCTGTTGACTCAAAGTCAGACATCTTTGCAAACAGCACACTTGTTCTCAGTGTTTTTCAGGCAGGCTGGAAGCAAGGCAGTAAAGAAATATAAAGCCTCTATCAGCAACATTACTCCTGCAATTTTTTAAGATGAATATGGTAATTGGAAATTGTTAAAAATTGATAAACACATGTGAATGAAAAGGAACTGCTGTGAGGCAATTTAAACCATGGAACAAAGAAAAAGCAGCAATAGAAATTTTTTTGGCACATAAGCAAGATTTTTTTTTCTTAAAAAGTGTATGCGCACACAAAACCAGAAGATGTGGGAGAAAGAAAGATGGAAAATATTTGCACCAATGAACATGTAAGGTTTATCCAGCCATGCCTTTGGAATCAGAAGATAAGGAGTGAGCATTAATTTAGCACTAGCAAGGAACTGGTTTTGACTCCATCAGTTAAGCTTATGCTGAACTTGGAAGAAGTTTTGATGGAAAACTTTAGCTTGAATCATCAGGAAGCTCAGAATAAGAGGCCTGATCCTGCCACATCTGGGAGTTTTCCTGAGTGGGAGCAGTACAAAAACATCCAGATTAAGAAGCTGCTCTGTAGAGAGTCCTTATTTATGACAGCTTGCCCTCACAATCAGAAATTGCAGCCAAAAAGCTGGCATGTCAAACTCTAGAGTATCTAAGGATAATAATAAAATAAGATAATTAATAGTTAACATAATGACTAAAACTTTTTAAACACATGAGATTAAATTAGGTATTAGGATTTAAAGAAAAGTCTGCTGGCTGCAGTGCATAGAGATCTTATAAAGAAAATTCTGTCCTATTTGTGGATTCAGAATATTGGTGAGAAACTGGCACTAAGCTTATGTCACAAATTTGGCATGTACAGACAAAAGAAAGGAAGAGAGGGCATAGCTAAAGAGGAAACCAAACCATCCCTGTCACCAGGCCAGAGTCTGATTTTCCCTGAGAAACAAATACCTGTGGCAAGGCACTTAGACCTCCTGTGGGAAGTGGCTTGGAGCAATCTGAACCCTCAGTAAATAATGTTTAAGCTAGGTTTGCAAAGTTTTGTTTTTTGAGAAAAAAAACTCATGAGAATCTCTTATAATTGGAAATGAAACTAAATGGATGTTGTGTGCCATGAAACCCCGGAGGATCCCAGGATCCTTCTCTAGACACTGATGTGGTGTGGGGGGATGCATCTCACCACGATTCTCCTAAGAGGACCCTGGTCCAGGCAGATGGAGATGCATTTCTTCTTAAAAGCTGGAGGTTTACAAACACTTAGCAGCCCTTCTGGGTAGGTGTCATTTTTCATCTTCTTTGACTGTCATGAGGTCCTACAATATTTACAGCAGCTCTGCAATATCTCAGTAACTTATCCAAGATCCAGCAAGTTTCTCCATCTGTCACTCTTTATGGATCCAGGAGGAGTCTCCTAAAGAAAAGATGCTCTTGAATTTCTCTGCCCAAACCACCCTGGCTTAAATACCAAACACACCCTTCAGAAACAGCACAAAACTGATCATTTCCACTTGGAAGGATGTATTTATGCCAGAAATTCCTCTGGACTCTGATTCCATGTGTGGCTATGCTCATCTTTTAACAACATTTTCAGACTTTTAATTGAATTTGTTTAATCCATTTAGAAGAGAGTTTTATTCAGAAAAGGCACTCCTCTTCCAAAATAAGAAAAAACAACTCACAGAGCCAATTAGGAGCCAATTATGGCTTGACATTCAAACTTAGCATCTTATTCTGCACTTTCTTGAGAATAAATCTTGGCTCACCTCTTTCTCCTTCCCTTACCCAAGGCCGTTTGAGAGAAATAATCCAATGAGGGGTGAGACAACACTTGCCTGAACAAAGACACTGTTTGAGCCTGTGCAGATGCACACGGAGAGCTTTCATCCCACCCCCTCTCTCCTGTGCTGCCACAGCTCCTCCATCAGATGCTGTCACTTTGCTCAGGCACACCAAGCTGGAGCCATCTGCTTGCTTCAATTAATTACAACTTGCTCCTGAGATTTCTGCTGGGACTCTCCTTTTGCAGGCGTGCTGAAATGAGAGCTGCGAGCATCAGGGGAATTGACCATGCTGTCCCACCTTTTAAATGAGAATAAAAAGAGATGCCCTCACTAAATAAGAAAAATGTTTCATTTCAGCTGCCTCAGAGGTGGCTGGAGATGTCTTTCTCTGCAAATGACTTTGCCACTTGCACAAATAAGGCTGGGAAAGGCTGCAGTGTCAAGAATAGTTGAATTTTCAGCTACTTGCTCTTTAATAAATAATGACAGGCTGCACTTGGAGTTCAGCAAAGAAACTCCTTTGCCTTTCTCCTGCCAGGACATCTAATGCATAATTACAGGATTGGACACAAAGTTTCCTGACACAGCAAGGTTAGTGCAGTCATGCACTTGAAAAGACGACCCAGTGAAATTCAGGGTCGGCAGCTGATCAGTATTAAACTGCTCAGGTGTTATGCACGTGGGTTTTGACCTGCTCCATTTGCATGCTTACTGGAGATGTTATGGGGAAACTGGCCAGGAACACAGTGACTTTGGGGGCTCATTGTAAAAGAGAAATGTTCATAACTCTGACAGGGAGATTTTTCTAAATACCTAAGTAGAACAATAGCAATATAAATTGCCAATATTGAAGCAAAACTTCTAGCTTACAGCCTAAGAAATACCATGTTATTTTTCCTCTCCTCTCAAATACACATGATTAAGGAAGGTCATGAAGCAAAAAAACCCCTCACCCTTACATGAATGCTCATGTAAGCATATGATGTTACAGTTTCTATCACAAAAAATATTGAGTCATCTGCCTAATTATTTCCAAACCAGTGAAGTAAAATTTCCATCATCTTCTACTTCATCTGAACTGCTCTGTGATCAGATCCTGCAGAATCATTATCTTGTCCCAAGCCTTATGACCTGCTCCCAGCACAGCTTGACATTGCAGCATAAAGAACCAACCAGAATTTTGCTGGATTATTCACAAATTCACTAAAACCTCCTTCTCATCATCTGCAATGTGAGGCTAAACACAAAGAGAAAGCTGGGTCTAAGTAATTCAGTGTTGCTTAGAGTCAGCCAGCCAACAGCTCCTTAGGGCTTCTAACAGATTCACCTTTCCTTCCCAGGAGAATTCAGTGCACTTGTTTATCTTAGACTAGCATCTGCTGGCTCATCCCAAACACAAAGAGGAAGCTAAGAGGCAAACTGAGTTTGCAAAGTGTTTCAGATTTGTGTCTCTCCCTGGTTTCCAGTCCCTGCCACAGAAGAAATGAATTACAATGCCCTGTGCTCCAGGGGGGCACTGGGGTTGCAAGGTGAAGCGAGAGCAGCTTCATTAGCAGCTCTGCTGCTGGCAGGAAAAGCCCCAGCGTCTCTCTCAGTTTAGCCTGCATGGGATAAGAAACCAGAATGGCAATCAGTGTAACCTGCTCCTTTCACACTGCCTTTGAGACAGCCACAGCCTCCTCCACCAGCAAAACCTGGGGACTTGCTCTGAAATGCAGAGTTAGGAAACTTGGAAACTTCTTAGGAGGACTGGCACAGTTTATTAGTTTCTGCCTTTTGTTCAAAATATGTACAGGCATCTGAAGTCTAAAGGGTCATAAAAGTCACTGAACAAGTGCCACTTTAGGAGATCAACTGCAAATAAAGGAACATATATCCAGCTGTTAAAATGATGCAGCCCATAAATGCCAAGAAAGAGTGAGTGTTTATAAGAGCTGTACATCTGCTGCTTCTCCCTCTTTTTCCTATCCTTTCTGGATGCCCTTCAGAGGCTTCCTTCTTGTAAAAAAAGGAAGAGGGGGAGGGGGAAAAGATGTGACTGAAGAGCTTTAAATCAGAAACGCAGGTTGTGAACTCCTTTTTGACAGAGAACTGCGAATCTGACAGTTCAGTAGCCTGAAACCTGACTTCTCTCTCCCACTCCCTGCACAAAATGAAGGAGATGGCAGGTTGCAGCATTAGCACATTAAAGTTCCTTCTTAATCTATTCTTGCCAAGCAACTGATTTTGGGTGAACTTGCTGACAGCTCTGTAAACCTTTCTAGACACTGATCTCTGCCAGTGACTGACATTCACAAGGGTTCGATGGTCAGATTACAACCTTGGGCTGGAACTCCTTTACAGATTCTCCAATTCAATAATCTACTGTGAACAATTTAATTAGAGAATCATCTCCAGTCAGTTTAACAAGAATGTTCTTTACACTATGTTCTAGAATTCACTTTTCTTCAATAAATCAGGGAATTTATTCTCCCTGTCACACACCATCTACTTATTATTTGCTTGGCTTAAATATTTCAGCAAGTACTTTAAGAACACTTGCTGTTAAAAAATTTAGGTGGTGAATAAATATGCCAGTTTCTTATTTCTTAAGCCCCACTGATGCCAGGGACCAGATATTAAAGGCAAGACTTCTGCTGAGTTCTCACCACCAGAATTATACATTCACAGTGTTGTCAGAGGGATTGAATCAGTTCAGTGCTCTTAGCACATCATCCCTTTAAACATCTGCATGTGAATAAAGCATATTTGATGAAAATCTGTCATGCACTAGTCATCTGCATTAGCAGGTTTTAGAATTTTAATGAGAATTATGTTAGGCCTTAATAATAATAAAGAGCCCAACCTTGCCCACACGGAACATGGGGGGATGTTTTTTGCACACGGATTAAGGAGTTTTAAACATATGAACTAGACAGAAGAACTTACATCAGGGATGGTGAAGAAAAACATCCATGGTCTAGAAATTATTCACAAGATATAGAGAACATAAGGATCAAGCAAGGAGAATTAATAAAAAGTATGTACAAGGAAATGTATGTACACTGGATTTATTCATGTTCATATCGAAAAGAGAAGAAGTAGTAATTTTTATTTTAGGGATTCTAACCCACACCTCATTAAAGTCCCATGTACCTAAACCTGGGTACACCTGGACATTTGATTAGTGCTGAGTTCAGCCAAAGTAGAAATGTGAGAATTACTTTTTGGGAAAAGGCAACTCTGTTGTGGCCCAGGAATTATCCTCACCTTAGAAAGGAACCTGTTCATTCTCTTCACAGCCTCTTGGGATTTATTTCCTGATAATTGTGGGTCCAAGAAAAATACTCCTCATTAGTAGTAACAGCTTAATGAGTCAGATTCTGTGAAAAAAATTAAATCAGACCCCCATGAGATTTTATCAAGAACTTAAGGTGAGTATTAGTGACTTCTCCCCTCTTTACCCAATCACAAACTGTCCATGCCCTGAGCAGGGGGTCAAAACAGAACCACAAACATCTCTGAAGTCAATTAAACAGTGGGATGCCTTTCATGTTCTCCCTTCCTCTGGGATCAGTCAGAATGACAAACAGCAGCCCACTGCCAGCAGAAAACAAAGCTTTGATGGAGCTGCACAGGCTCCAAGAGCTTTGCCCAGCACGTGCCTTGGTAAGGTGTGTGTCAGCCACCTTCTGAATTCCTGCTTCCACGTGTGGAAAACAGCACTGAAAGCTTTGCTTCACTACAGAGCAGACAATGAACAGTAATTTAAGAACCTGTCTGCCTAAACAAGACTTGCAAGAAATGAAAAATGACATTCCTGATACAAGGTAATTACTGTAGTTCCAGCCATCCAGTCAGGAGCAAGGTACAAGGAAATGCTTCCTGCATTTCATTTCCTACAAAATCACAGGTATTAATTAACTTGGCTTTTCAAAAAGGTGCTGCCTTTGACATTTGAACACATGGAGATTTTACAGAGATTTGTAACCATCTGTTTCTTGAAAATTTGCCCTGGTTTCTGTGACCTGACTGAATGGCCATGCAGTGCAGCATTTAACTGCTGAGAAATAGAACAATTTTTTTCCTCGCTTCATCTCAGATATTTAGCAGCTGTATTAAGGGAACAAACCCTGGTTCAGATAAGTCTGCTGACTTTTAAGTAATAACAATTTCTGTGGACATTAGCTGGGGAAGTAAATAAGGAGCAGATTTAGAGCTCATGACCACGCTGGTTTTCTGTTAGGAAGTAGAGGAGGTGAGTTAAATGATCAGATTTGGGTGAATCTTTGTTTGAATAATGAAGCATTATGAAAATTGTGGTGCCATACAAGACTGGCAAACCATGGATATTTTTTCCTCCTCAAATCCTAGCACTTTTTCCAAAACAAAAGCCTCTTGTAGAATGACAGCGAGGCTGGTAAGTCTGGCTGAGGGTTCTGCTCTTCCAGAACCTGAAAGGCAGCATCTTTCTAGGAGCCTTGTGTTCTGTAAAATGAAAAACTAAAGTCTGCTATTTCAGCTCATGTCACATCCCAAGCCAAGTTCTCATCTCATTATCATTACACAAAAGCAGCTTTGTCCTTCCCACGGGCTCAGGGCAGTAACTTTGCCTCATCCCCATGGGCAGCAGATGCTACCCAGCTCTGAAGGTGAGCACAACTCCACCCACAGACTGGCACATCCTCCACACATCAGCTGCTGTATTTCTGCTTAGAATCCTCTGCTTTCTGTAAGCAGGAAAATGCCTTTGTGTGTCCTGAGCATCCCTGGATGAGATGGTAAATTTAAAATCAGTGCTGGGGTAGCCTTATTTCATCTCTGGCACGAGGCCTCCAGAGATGCACTGTGAGCTGATCCAGTGCCACAGCTGCTGACAGATGTCAGAGTCAGCAGCCAGGTAGCCACACACTGAAAGGCCTCTCTGCACAGAATTGAATATTCCCCTGCCTCTCATTAGTGCTCCTCACAATTCTCATTTATGATCTTTCCACCATACTTACAAGTGCCTGGCTGTTAATAAGCACTGTCACTCCAGTTATTATGTTTCAGATAAATACATTGCAGTAATTAATAGAGAGTAACAATTTGATTTTAAAGATATTGACTATGCCCCAGTATGAAAAATGACTTGACTGTCACTGCAAGCTCAGCTAGTCCTGCATTAGATTAAACGTGCAGTTCGTATGGGGAATTGTACAGAAATTCCCTCATCAGTAAAATTATATTCATTAGCCTGCAGTTTAGAAATGAAGCTGGTAAACCAACTTTATCTGCTCTCTGTGGGGTGAAGAGACTTTTGATAACAGCTTTTTAATTAGATGAGGCTCCTTAGCATCAGCATGCAGATAAGTGGAACCACATGAATTACCTATACTTTGTAGAAGTAGATCTTTTGATTTGGAATACAACAACAACAAAAAGATTTTAACATCAAAAGTGCTGGGGACAAGACTGTGAGTAATAGCATCTGTATAAATTATAGCAGGAGCAGCTGCAGCAGAGATGAATGCCTGCAAAAATGAGCCTGCTAGAAGAAGCCTGTTCACATCAAAACCCAGAAAAATCCCGTGCCAAGTGAATTGAATATTAAAACTTCCAGCCAGTTCCCACTCGGATAAGAGCTGCCTCACACTCACTTTTGCTTGTGGGACCTTGATTATAAAACATTTATCACATTTTCATCCCTTGTTAAATGATTTCTTCCAGGGGAGTTCTTTATTGGCAAGCATATCTAGTGATTCCATATGCCAAGCAGGCAGGAAAAACTGCAGGAGAATGCAAAGGCTGAATATTTCATTCAGTCCCTGGTTGCATGGGTTTATGCTTCTGGAGCACTCAGCACAAGATACAAAGTTTAAATAAAGCTATTTCCAAGAAAATGGCTGCTAAGTTTCCCTCTTTGAGCCAGCAAGTCACACAACTCCTCAGGTGGGAAGGAACCCAGAGCTAAGCTCAGTGGTTCCCCCAGGAGCACTGAAACTGGACTCCTGAGAAAACTCAGTTCCTCACATCAAGTTTTATTCACACTCAAGGCTTTCACAGATGCCTCACATTCTCTCTTTGCTGCTCTCTGTGCAGAGACAGGAGGAAAAAACAAGATTTGGGCCAACAAGAAGCCTGCAAAGGCACCTGTGGGAGTAGGAAAGTTTTGGTAGAAGATTGCTTTCCACGCTGGCTTTGAACCTCCTGTTTGCTCACACATGGAGCTTATCAGAGTCTGGGCACTCAGAATCAGGAGATTGCTGCATTTGTCTGTGCCTTGGAAGATTTTGATGAGCACCTCTCCTTTTCCACAAGGTAACTCTACACACACTGAATAATGAACCTGAAGTGAGTTTTTCTTCAGCAGTTGCTGGGCACCCCAAGCTTTCCTAAACTTTCTCTCATCACCTCCACACTCTACGTGCAGAGACAACGTGCTGCTGGCACCCAGGGTCAGAGCTGCCCTCTCTGAATGTCCAAGGGCAGCACTTCCAGGTCACCCTTTTAGTCACTCCTCTTTCCCCTGTCAGACTCTTCCTGGCTGGAGGTACCTTTAAATATGTGTTACCTACCAGAGCTTGGGCTCTGAAAGGAAAATGCAACACTCCAGCTGCAAAGCTCAGGAGCCACAAACTGGCACAAACCCTGTGCCCACAGAGGCTGGAATCTTCCTGGGGAAAGGGCTGACCACCAGGTGACCCAAGGCCCAGCACTGAGGTGTTTTACAGGGACAGAGCTTGCGCAGGGAAGCAGAACAGCAAAAGCTCAGCCATTGGCTCTATCCTCCTCATTCCCACATGGTTTGCACCATCCAACCTGAGCCAGAGACCACCCCCAGGGTCCTACACGTGGCCATTGCACCTATTTCTTACCATTCTGTTTAAGAGAAAGATTATTGTTATCTAAGGAAAATGCAGTAAGTGCATTTTCTAGAGGCTGCAGGATTTCTAAGGCCCAGGTCAGGATAAGGCTGGTTCTCAGCTCCTTAAGGTGAGTTAGGAAGCACAAGCATCCTCCTGAGCAGGCACTCCTGTGATTGAGTGACACACTTTTAACTGGGTAGGAAAATACCTGAGCTCTATTTGAGCTGTATCCAGTCCCATGGGAGAAGTGGGATACCTCGGGTCTGATCCTCACCTTGCTGTTCCAGAGTTACACCATGGAGACCTGCTGCAGGAAAAAATCAAGTGTGCTGAACTCCCAGGAGCTTCTGTGTCCTCCCAGCAGGCACCCAGCACCAGGATCCCTCTCCTGGCCTTGCAGCCCTTCCTCCTGGTGAGGTTCAGATCCACTAACACACTTGCTCTGAAGGATTTCTCCTCTCCCAGTGCACATCTCTGCTCCCTCCTGAGGCAGGGAAAGCCTCCTGCCACACAGCTCTTCACTGAGGCTGCTCCTGTTATCATCCAGTTCTTTTGAAAATTTTGTAATACTCCCCTGTCTGCTCAACACTGAGTTTTGTGGGGAAAGGTCTTTCCTGGGTTTGAAATAATTGTGGGGATAGAGGAGGCAAGCAGAGGAGCACACACACCTTGCTGAACAAAGACAGTTATTTTACATACCACACAGCACCACGGTAATTTAAATGGTGTCAAATGTAGCTCTTAGGAGCTCTCTGCTCCAAGAAATAAACTTGCAGACAGTTTTAATACCATTCAGTTGTCAAACAAAGTAGTAATTTACATAATAGCGCACTACTGTGTCTGAAAGTCCCAACTCTTCCATAAGGCTCCTTGGCATAACACTTCTGCCTCCAGGAATATTTACATTATTTTATTCAGCACAATGCAGCTCTGTGGGTCCCAGTGGATTGAGCTGTACCAAATGTATTTTCCTTGAAAATATGGAAGTCTTTTGTGCTTTTTTGACAGAAGAAACTCGATCACCTGGTCTCAGAGGATTTGCAGAAGCTCACTCTTGGCTCCAGCACACACCAGAGCTCCTGCCCGCCAGCTCAGTTATGGAAATGGCTCTCATGCATTCTCCAGCTTTGCAGCAAAGGAGAGGTAATGAGCAGAGATGGGAATAATTAAATCCCAAATTTGATTCCTGTTTTGCACACTAATTCTACTTTGTAATCCACATCCCCTTGTGCCTCCAAATGCACGGTGGCTAAAGAGGTTTTTGTTCAAGCAGCCAAAAGGGAGGTGACAGCACTGACCACATCAGTCCCAGCTGGTAGGGGACACAGCCACACCCCAAACAGCTGGCTTTTATTACAATGTCATGTAATCTGATTAACATCTGCATTCTAAACATCCATAAGGTCTTCTCAGGGTTTATTTTTTCTCCAGCAGCATAATGTGAAGAAAAAGAATTAAAACAATAATAATAAGAAGAAAAGAGTGCCTGGAAAAGAGCTGAAATCCCCCTTGTTTTGGGAAGCAGGGTTTGTGCCCACACTGTGGGGGAGTCTCTGCTGCCCTGAACAAGAACAGATGGGAGAGGTTTCCAACAGATGATGGAAGTCAGGAGCAAGAGGAGATTGTAGGACCTGGGTGACTTTCTGAAGGTCACACATTCTCTTTGCAAACTTCTTAAGAGTCCTATTACCCCAGCCCATTTTAAGCAAAATGGCATTATTTCACTTTGAGGGAAATTTTCCACCATTATATTTTGTATGTGAACCTACATTTTCCACATGAGACCAACTAAGTTCCTAAGAGCAAAGTCTATTTGAGAGATGCCTATCTAGGTTATCTGGAGTTTTACAAAATAATCTTTTATTTTGGCAGGTATACGACCTCCAAACTGCTCTGGACACTGCAATTTCCAGGAACCTCAGCTAACCTGAGTTTGAAGGACAGGCTGCTGCCTTTGCCACTTCTGCAGTGTATTATGTCAGGAAAAATGCAGTGATCCTAATCAGAGTTTTGCTTCACACAGGGCAGAACAAGGGGATCTAAACTGAAATGCTTTCCCATGCAGAATGGATTTTGAATATATATATATTGAATAATGTGACTATTATATAATAGTCATATATATAATAACTATTATTATTCCAATAACATCAGTGACTGATCTTAAGGTCAAAAAATTAAAATCTCTTTCTCACAAGTGCAGGACACCACCCTCATATGGTAGAGCAGCTTTACCAAACACATTCAAGTTCATTGTATTTTAGTCACTTTTTTATTCTCTTGGCTGAAAGTTCTGAGTTGTGGGATCATCCAGCCACCCACAGAGCTTCCCTTTTCACTTGAGCATTACATTAGGACTTGTCCCTCCCAATCACCCCCAAAAGCTACATTTCAGCTTGTGGAAAATCACCCACAACTCTTCTCCAATGGTGTGTGCACATGGTTAGCCAAGAACAGCTCCACTGTAGCATTGCAGCTCAGCTATCTCGGTGTTTACTTTGATGAAAATCTAATCCTTGTTCTTTCCTCAGCAGGGCTGTCTTGGCTCAGCCTCTCTGCTCTGATAACCTTGCTCAGCACACAAGTAGCTGCAGCTCACAACTTTCCTGTGTGTGTGTGTTGTTTTGTTAGGTGTATGCTGAGCATTTTAAAAAGTGCTGCAGTCATTAATGAACAGAATTTCAATTTACTATCATCTAGCCATTAAAATGTGGGGGCTTTTTCATTCTCTGCTGT
Organism: Polioptila caerulea; assembly: GCA_013397295.1. Taxonomy (NCBI): domain Eukaryota; kingdom Metazoa; phylum Chordata; class Aves; order Passeriformes; family Certhiidae; genus Polioptila; species Polioptila caerulea. Next base: position 538,209 of record VYXF01001449.1, read on the forward strand.
TAAAACCCACACCACCCATGTTTCATATTGGCTTCCAGTTATTATAACTACTGGTCTTGCCTGTAGAATATGATTTTACAGTATTACATCTTGCTCCAGTCAGTCTTCAGTTAAAGAAGCTGAAGCTAAAGTCCTCAGTCTGAAGTTATATGAAGCCATATTTTAATTTTCTTCACTGCAGAGGCATATAACCAACTTCAAGAGGGAGACATCTTAAAATGCTCAAAGGTTTTCAAATCCAGGATAGATAAAGCCAAGAAGACAACAGAAAAGACTCAAGACTCTTATGTTACAAGACTCAAACAACTCTAAACATTAGGAATACTGAAATATTTCAGGCCCTGTCCCTTCAATTCATCCATTACCATCCATCAGAGCAGTGCTCTAAATAGTACAAATATTTATTTCTCATTTTGATAATTCCAACAGAGTTAATTGCATTTAGCACTGAGGAGACACAGACAGAGATCCCTTGAAAGTGAACTGAACTTGTATCTCCAGTAGCAAAATCTCTCCTACATCCCAGCATGGGTAACCCACGCAGGTAAGCAGCAAGAATCCACACCCAAACAAATCACCTCACTATGGGTGAAATTCTCTCTTTGCCAGGGGAGCAGGAGTATTTATTTTAGTGAGACACAGCTTCTTTCCTTTGTGTCCTTTCTGCTCTACCTTCCTCAGAAAGGTGGGAGGTCACAATGGCACTCAGATTCCAGTTTCCTGGATAAGCTGGAAAAACAGGGATTCAGAGTTCACAGTCTTGGTACATCAGAATGTCAGAGTCAGAATAGCCTGCACGAAAAAATCTCTAACTTTATTTCAAATTTTTTAGCACTTTCTTACATATCCACACTACATACTGTAGTAACGCTCTTTTTTCTTTTCTTTTCTTTTTTTCTCTTACTGTTTGTGAAGATGGCAAAGGTGAAGCTGATGCAATTATCAAATAAAAATTGTGGTTTAGATATTTTGCAAGGTCACCTAAACCTTGGAATAGCTGATGCTTTGGTAGAGACAGAAACAGATGAATCAACAAGCAGTCATTTTTCAGAGTGTTCAGCTATGAATTGGTGATTAACCTTTGGAACATATCATGAGGGAAAGGGGCTGATTCTCCCTCTCATTGCCTTCAAATCAAAGCTGCTCATCTTCCATAGCACAGACCAAGCTACTGTGCTCAGCACAGGACTATCTGTCTGAAATTCTTCATCCCATCCTTTGTAGCAGAGAGGCCTCATAAGCATTATAATCTTTTCCAGCTGAAACTCTGCCAACCAAGGAATACCATTTCCAGTGCCCACAAGCCACTATTTTAGTGTCCAGCTCACAGCCTCACTTCATCTTTTTCTAACACTGTGTGGAGAAATTGCAGTGTGTTGGCATTGTCCCATTCTAAGCTTCTAGAAACAGTGCACTTGTCCTGAATTCTGAAATTTCCTAATGCTTTTTGTCAAATTAGATGGATACCACCTTCTCCTGGCTGGGAATCATTGCCATGGGTAATGGGTAAAAGAGAACCAGAGCTGAGCAGGCATAGAAGAGAACAGTGGGAGCAACATCTAACACTGGCAGAAAGCACTGTCCATGCCCTGTAAGTGGAGAGAACATTATTTATGAGTGAAAAATGAATCATATTCCTTATTGGTATTTTTTGATTTTTGGTGTACTTGGTCTTCATGGAAATACAGCAGAGACTTCAGATTTGTAATGAAGTATGAGGTCTTGCCCTTTCTACAGTGAATTTTATAAGAGGAAAAAGCAAATCTGATGTCAAAATAATTCACCAGAGTGGATGAAAAAGACATCTTTTCACCACAGTCTCAATTAAGATTGTTCACTCCTTCTGAAACAAAGTTTAAAACTGCAGAAATCTTGATTAGGTGGCTAACCACAGTATGTGGTCATGTGAGTAGGTCCAGAGATGCACTGGCATCTTGCTCTAGGCTGTGCTATTGTTTATTTTGGAAAAAAAGAAGATATAGCAAATACTCCTGGAACCCCTCCTCCAAACTCAGTCTTCTGGGACAGAAGTCCACGAAGGATTTGTTTTATACTTGACCTCAAAGAGGGACATTTGACTTTTGAGTAACATACTGGAAAACCAGGTTAAGAGAAGAACTTTAATGAGAACTGGATGCTGTATCTGAACTGAATTTTCATGAGTTCATGAATTATAGAAACTCCAGGGGCAGAGGTGGTATCAAACTTATAATTCAATTTCAGTTGCTATTTCACAGTCCTATTCCAGCATAGAGATCCAGGGGGAATCTGAACAACTTTTGTGAGGAGTTCTTTTTGTTACATTTGAATACCAAATAATTCACTGATTTGCCTCACACCTCAGATAAGAAAGCTCTAGGTCTGATTCTTCCTCAGCTATCACAGCAGGTAGTCTCATATCCAAACACCCTTCATCTGGGTAGATGTCACATTTCACCAGTGTACCCATGGTTAAAGAATTTGCAGGGCAGTTGAAAAACAGCTTGTCTTTGAAATCATGCTTAGCCTTGCTTGAAACTCCTCTCAGCTTTGCTGGATGCTTTAAAAAATGCAGTCAATCTGCAAAATATTAAATAAAGGCAGGCACTAAACAGCCTTTTCATGCTTTTAGTAGGAGATTAAAAAAAAGAACCATTGCAGTCCCATTATTTTAAAGATGCCGTTGGTAACTACAGCAGGTGGAAAAGACTTTTTCTGTCTGTAAAATTTGTGCTATGTAATTTTGCTTCACTTAAACAGGGGTGTGTACACATGAAAACAAAATGTGAAGTTCTGGGCTTCTTTACCTTTCTTCTTCTCAATGACCTGATACTGAAAGTGGCTGTTTGAAGTCAGCCCCTTTATTCAAAAGCCAGGGAGGCACTGGATAAAGCAGGGCCCTGTCTGAGAGCAGCATTTTGCTGCTGCTCTGCCTCAGGTGCTGCTGGTGGAGAAGCAAAGGCAGCAGCGTGGAGCAGATGGCCCAACGTGCTTCAATAAACTCGTGGAACACACAGTGCTGTGCATCTGCACAAAGCTGCACTTCCAGCCTCGGGCCTCTCAAGCCCAGGTCTGTTTCCTAAATTATTTATTGCTCAGATCAAGCTTAATAATGTAGGGAAGAATTTGGGTTTGTGATGGAGAGCGGTTTAACAAAGCTAACAGTGTGCCTACAAGCTTTGCTGAGGCTCTTCAGCACAGAGGTGAATGGTTATGGGTAGTTAGTCATCAGGCATTAGCCAGCTGTCATGAATAAAATCTCTGCAATCTACCAATTTCTAGCCATATAATCTGGGCTCTGGACAAAAGTACTACCTTCTGGACCAGGTGGTAGGAGCACAAGATGTTGCAGTTTACTTTGGTTTTGTTTTGCTGAGAAACTGGCATTCTTTTTGTTTGGATCAACCCTAATGAAACATCTGCTAGGTTTTAATTAAAATAAAATGGAATGCAGCTTCCTGAACAGGTGGAAGCAGGAGATGATATACCATGGAGCTGAAATCCCTCCATGTGTTCAGAGACTTTGCAGAGTCCCAGCTATCACATCCATAAACCAGCGATGGAGTGTGTCAAGAACATTTTGATTGTGCACACGAGTCTGCTTAAAAAGGCATCTACTTAGTCAGGGAACAGCAGAAAGATAATATTCCAGCAGCCCTACATTACACCCAGGTAATGACTGGTGTAATGGTTTCTTGCTTCTGATGTACTACATGGTGGTATTTTCCAGTTGTGGGAATTTGGACGACTCAAATCACTCACAATAAAACCTTAGACATCAAAACATCAGCCAGACATCAAAATACATGAAGCATATAATGACTGTGATATTAAAAAAAATTGCAAACTCACCAAAATCTTGATTACTGCTCCCATCCTGTGTCCACCCTTTGCTGCAAAGAGCCACCCCAAGAGGTTGCACACCTCGAGCCAGCTGCCAAACAGAGCAGGGCAGGATCAGCTGCTTCAGCTGGTATTTTGTTTAGGCATAGGAGAGAGGTGGTGCTCTTCAATATTCTGTTGCCTCCTGAACTTGGCATGAGGGTAGGAAGTGCCATCTGCATGTGGAAGGAAAGGGAAGGTAATGAAGAGTCAGAGTCATGCTCCACACGGTCCTGGCCTGGCATAAAAGGGACAGGAGGTGATTCTGAAATGTGCCTGGTAAATGCCCAGTGCAAGAGACAGTCCTGGTGCTATCATTTATGGACAATTTAAGTTTCCAATGGCATAAGTGAGCTTAGTGAGCCAGAAAACCCGGCCCTTTGCCAAGGAATGCTTAGTACTGATTGCTTTAAATTAGCTCTGTCCTTTAATGCTTTTGTGCATCTACTGTCAGTGAGCCTGTAAATGTCCATCTATTATTACTTTGGTGGGTACTTTCTTCTAAAACTGTAGTTCCAGAACTAACTAACTAACTAACTGAATATCACATCTGAAGTCTGCAAACCTCTCTCATTTCCCTCTGAAGAAACATGTCATGAACTTTTCCTGTGGCAAATAAGCTACTGCAGAGATCCTTAGTGTGCACCATGTTCATCAGCAGATAAAAGCTATTTAGTGCATGGGGTACTTTGCTTTAATAAACTTTTCAGTCTATCAGGTTGAAACAGCTCAATTTACAAAATACTCATGCAAGAGTTGCTTTCTACACACAAGTATCCACTAGTTTTTGAGATATAACACATAAAGCTTTTCTGATTTTTGCTTTCAAGATATTAAAAGTCTTCTGAGGACTAATGGTTTGTAAAATTCCAGTTCAATATCAAAGAATAGGGAAAAGCACATAGCATGCTGCATTTGAAGGAGCTCTTCATTTCAAATAACTGCCACGACTGTAATTGTGTGCAATAAAAAGTAACATATGGAGCTGGAAGTTTGACCTGCAAGCCCCCTGCTAGTTCTGCTTGCTCTATGCTTTGTACAGTGGGTTGATTACTGGTTATCTCCTGTGAAACGAGGACTTGTCAGACATGCTCAACTCTGTAATTTGTAAAATGCCTCGAGTTTGTGCTTTGATTTAGAAAATGAAATAGCAGTGGTATAAAAACACATAAAACCTGAGTAAAGTTTTGCTTTCCAAGGGATGCCATCCAGGGCACTGCTCCCAGGCAATGGGTCGTGAAGCCTAATGAGGCACAAGCCTGACAGAAGCTGGTAATTGAAACGATTTCAGAACTCTAAAAATGGTCTGGAGACAGCAGAGTATTAAGAAGGAAGGATGACCTTGGTATGAGCCAGGTCCTTACCTAACCCAAACACACGCTGTCCTATCCAAGGGCAAGGAGGTCACCAGACCTAATTAATTATAACAGATAACTGAGCATGTTTAAAAACATCAGTGATGTTTCAGTCCACGAGATGATTCAGAAACAAAGCACTTGGAAGGTGGGTTTGTTCTGACCTCCCATATTGAGGGCTATTTCCATAACTCTTCCTGCAACAGCTTCACATCTCAGATGGAGTTCAGGGTTGAGCCAGGATTTTTGGACACACCTCTCACAAAGCAGGCTGCTCTGGCAAAGTGTTTGCAGAGTTTAAAGCCATCTCCCTCTGCCATCTACATTTGTATATCACAACTTCCCTGGCAGTTGTGATTGGTTTTCTACTGGTTCAGATGCACAAAGTAATGCTTGATATAGAAAATCCGTTTAACAAGTTAGTTGGTTTTTTAATCAGTTTGTGCTGTCCTAAAACGTGAGTGATACACATTTTAACATGTAACAGTTATTTTTTGAATCTCATTCCACATTAAATGAGAGAAATCTCTCAAGGAACCCCACAGACAGCGATGAAGTAGAAGTATAAAGTTGCACACTGTGATAAGAATATAGTTCCTAGATAAGGATATTTAAAGATCTGGGCCTGTGGCATCCAGGACCCCCCTGCCTTTGCTACACTCACGTGTACAACCACCATGTTAAACCTTTGCTACAACACAGACAGAAAGGCAGGAAGATATTTTTGTCCCTTTGTGGTCGTTTGCTATGACAATTTGTGAGGCCAAGTGCTCAAGAACACAAAGAATTAGGTAAAATAACAGTCATGGGGCAAGAGAGGAAAGGCAGGGAAGTCCTGCAAATAATTAGACTTTTTGTGATGTGATAGCTGACTCAGAGTTGTTGTAGAAGTGGAAGCAAGCACACCTTGTACTGCACAGAAACAGACATGTGTCTGGTTCACATTAGACAAGAAGTTGGCTAAGGTATACAACAATGGGCAGAAATAGGAGCAAAGATGGAAAAATTTGAATATTTGGTCTGAATTCACTTTTATGGCAGTTGCATGATCCAAGTTCTTCAGGTAACACCTATAAAGTAGAATGAAGACCTGAGGCTTTGCAAAGCAGCCTGAATTTTGGATTTTATTATGTACCATTAAAGTGTATAAACTGTTTAATCACAAAAGCACCCACTGTTCTGGTCTGGAAAAAGAAGTAATTGCTACCTCTCAGAACACAAGCATGCAAGCTAATCCTGTGTGGGGTTTCAATCAGCAACCACAGATGCTACAAAGAAAGCCAGAGAAACTCCACAGCAGACAATTATACAACACTCTAGTGGAGATAAAAGTACTTTCTAACACAGTTAATGCGTTTTTTGCTCAGAAGCCTGATAATCTGTGTTGCACCAAACCAGATTTCTATGCAGCTGAAGAAGGATTTGGCATTTAAAAGTGAAAACATAAGGCAAGTTATGTCATCAATGCTGCACATAAAGGGTTGTGCATTTGCACAGGTTGCATCTCTCCAAGCTCTATAGGAGATTACAGGGACAGCAAATCCAACTGGCACCATCCTCTGTGTAAGCAGAGACTTATCTGGAAGACCACAGAGTGTGGTTTTCTTGTTTAAGGTTTACAGATAAAACCATACTTGCATCACAAGTTTAAATATTTGTATTATTTATAACACAGGCAAGCAGATGCCTCTGGCTTCTTTGCTATATGAACTCTGTCAAGGCAGTAACTTCTCAAGCAGCTTCTAAAATAGATTCTTTCCTTTGCTTGGACACTCATGGCAAGCAGCAGGGAACACTGAATTTAACACAACTTTTAGCATTGCCGTGGTTTAATGACAGGTGTCTGCTCAGGAAGGCAGGAGCCGCCCTTGGAATGAAGGATGGAAACCCCCTCCCTCTGAATTATTATAATTTTGGATTTAAGGGGCTCTCAGGATAAGATATGGGAATAGGAGTAACAGTCCTTTATTTAGGAGAACTAAAATAAAACAAGCATTCAGTGTTACAAAAAAACCCAAACCCATTGGCAGAGTCAGAATAGAACCTGACACCCTGTGGGTCAGGGTGTTGGCAGCAGTCCCATTTATCAGTGACACTCACTGGCCCATGAGCAGAAGATCTGTCCCTGGAGGGAGGATGGGTCATGGAAGAGATACAGAAACTGCCCCAGCTGGTTTCTTATCAGCTGGGCGATGGACAGGAGATTTCAGCACCCCCCACCCCAGTTCCAACAGATGGTGATCGAATAATACAGCTCTGGTTACATTTTACACTGCAGCCCATGACAAGCATCAACAGGATGTGCTTCTGAATGCACATTGCTCCCATTCTGTAATTTGGTCTCCCAAGTACTTTAGGTTAAGGATCTTGCCAGGTTAAAAAGGAAAAAAATTCTGGCTTTCTGCTGCTATGGGGGAAAAAAACACCTCACCTTTGCTCTCTATTTGAATATAAAGTGTTTCTCTACGAGCAAGTTCTGGGATTTGTGGGAAGTACAAAAGGCTGGGAATGTTCCACAAGTCAAGGATTAAGTTTACTCAGTAAGACTCAAGTGGTTTAGGAAACTCTGTCAGTGAAGATTTGATTCTCTTTTCTCACCAGCTTTAATAATGACAGTAAAACGAATCCCCAGTGTGCCTTGTCACTGACCTATCAGGCAAGTTTAATAAGCTTTCCTCTTAAATATTATATTGCACAGGGCCTTGAGACATCTCTTCCTATTTATAACCTGTCCCAGTCTGGGCTAACCCTTTTATACTTTGCCCATGTTCCTCTTCCAGTCCCATTCTTTTCTTCCCAGAGGTACAAACTTGGAATCTGGAACTCAGGAGCACAGGTAGCTCCTGCCTTCCCCAGTGGGCTCAGGGTGAGCTTTACTTACACCACTGCTTCCCAACTGCATAAAAATAATTTAAAAAACCCCTCAAAATCTCTTCAGTTCCCTAGCCTAGCACTTAATTTTACTAAACCAGAACAGATTGCCCTACTTTTTTACATCCTAGTAATTGTCCATTAATAAATCCTACTCCTGCTCAGCCTTATCCTGCAGTTACCCAGCACAAGCAAGATTAAATCTGAAATTGTTCCCAGGAGGGTAATAAGAAGGAAGTGAGCTTTTGCCCTTGGCAGATGTCAGTGATAATGGTGAGTAGTGGGTGCTGACCTACATCCATCTCAGAAGCTCAGGAGCTGAAGAAAGCCTTGAATGCCAGCACTTTGGTCTGCCTCCCTGCCCCAGTCTGTTCACAGGTATTGCAGTACCATAGGTTTGGAATTAGAGAGGGTTTGGTGCCAACAGCTGGGGGAGCCAGGGAAATTGTGCTGTGTAAATAAACAAGCCAGCAGCTCCTGGGCTATCCAGTCACTAACCATTTGTGGCTGTGGTGAGGGGGGAGGACACACCAGCATTACACCTGGAACAGAAAATCCCTTCACACTGAGCCAGGCTGGAGTTGTTCACAAGCCCTCTCGTGGTGCTCCCTGCCAGCTGCACTCCAGAGGTGTCAAGTCACTGCAAAGATGCTCAACACAAGCTCTGCCTACAAAACAGAAGCTCAGGGAAGACAACACTTGGTTTGATCTGACCCAGACCCTCTGTGCCCTTCTCATCTGTGCTGTGGGGAGAACAAAATTTACAGGAGTAGCACGTCCTTGTCCCCATCCTGAGCACCCTGCTCTCCAAGGGATGAGCAGGTCCTTTATTAAAATGATTTTCCAGCAGCTGTTTAAAATATGCTTTGCTTACAACTCTCTTCTCTTTCCTTGCCCTCCCCTGAGCAAACAATTTCTTTCTCTTCATTTGTTTTCACCAGCTTCCAAAACAAAACCTTTAAAAGAGCACCTTGACCTCCACATTTGTGCTGGCTTTTTCCAATCTATTTAGACAAACTGATTCCAGGTTCTGTGAGGACAAATCAATTTTAGTCAACAGACAACTTAATTTTAGACTGAATTTATGAAGAAGGCCCAGAATAACCCCAATTTAAAATAGGCCATTTTTTTCCTGAGATAGTAGAGAGCTTGTATGAAAATGGTTAAACACACACATTCACAAAGGCAGTCTCCATCCCATTCTCAGGATACCACTAGAGTTTCCATCTAAATTGCTGAAAGTCCAGAAGAAAAGTTACAAATCAAGGTCCAACTTGGAAAGTTTAGCTCTTTTTATTTCCAAGCTGAAAGATGGTAATAAAGTGATAACATTTGCTTCAGGGAAAAAGCTTTGGAACAAGTGTCGCCCATTTGATCAACGTGCTGTCTACTCTGTCTGCCTCTCCTCCTTTAAAAGGCTAATAAAAAATTATTTCTTTAGAGACTGCACACCATGATAAGTGCCACAGAGCTGCAGACCTCTAGTGAATGTGCTTATCAGCCACTTACAAAGGGCATGGAAATGAACAACTCCTGACTTCGTCAGCAAATTGGGAAAAATTCAAGCACTGAATGTGCCAGGTATTGCCACCAGTGGAGCTGAGTGTCTGTCTGAAGGCTCCCAGGGCTAGCACTGCACCAGCCAGGGATGTGCAGTGTAGCAACATTTAGATTAGCTTCTAAATTTAGTTCCCTCCATCTCCAAACAGATTTTGCAGCTCCTGTGAGTGCACCCAGCAAGAGCAGCTGGTTCCTGGCACGAGGTTTACCCTTCTTGGGCTGTGCTCTCTGTCTCCAGCTCGCTGCTGCTTTCTGTACCCAACTGCATTTTCCAGGCATTTTCTGTTATTTTACCCTGGAGCATCTACAATCATTGTCTCACATTTATATCCAGAGAGGAGGCAAAGAACCTATGAAAAATTAAAGCGTCCTATGCTCCCAAAGATGATTCTAAATTATGAAGGTAGCTTTCCCAGAGCAAGCACCATATCTGCTGTGGCACTGGAGCCACAGGACACTTCTAGAAAATATCACACAGCATTCATTTAAACTAAAGATCATGCTGAACTAAATAAGAAAAATGAGCAAAGATGTTCAGTGGGAAAGTGGTGCAGAGAGCAGTGTTCTGGCCACCACACAGAGGACTCTTGTGCTGAGGGCTGCTGTATTTCTGTGCATCTTTTCCAACTGGTGAACATCACCATTTCTAAACAGAGCACCTTAGCAGCAAGCTCCAGGCACACATTTCCATTTAATGGTTGGAGGAGAGAAGGAGAGAGCAGAAAAAAAAAAAAAGAAAAATGAAAGTAGGAGGTGATTGTTTCTCAAAAATCAAGGTATAAGAGGGCAATCAAACCCCGCAAACACAGTCATGCTGCTGTCAGCTCCACAACAGCACCTCATGCTCTCAGTCATCCTCTGCACAGGTTCTGTGAAAGAGATAACTCTGCTTCACATTTGTGTTTAGTTTTTCAAGCTCTATCTGCCTTAAATGAGTTCTAGCAAGCTGATCTAACTAGGCTAGGACTCAAAACAGGTTTATGATTTATTAACCACTGGTCATGCCCCCTCAGCTTCACTGCTGACATGTCCCTAGTGCCAGAATTTGGCATTTATTCTGTGGTGTCAATCAGGACAATCCTCAAGGGCTCTGTGAAGAAGAGTGATGTTCTGCATTTTGAGGTGTTGAAGGAGGACAAGCAGAAATGATGGACACAGTCTCTCTTTGTCATCCATCAGCAGAATGTTGTGCTAGGACTTCTCTCTGTGCATTTTACCTCATACAAGTGCTTGCAGTGCTGTGGTCTTCTCTGGACCCCAATAAAACCAGAAAACCCAGCAATCAGAAGCCCCAGCCACACACAGCTGCAAAACCTAACCTCCCTCCATTTAATTTCAGTCCTAGCCAGTAAACTTGGCTCCTTTTTCAGGGCTAAAACACGACTTTAAGGGCTTAACCTGACATTGCCTGCATTTTAAAGGGACTCCCTGCCTCCCTTTGTATAAAATAAAACTGTCAGTCCTTCAGCCCACGGTTAATTGAAACGGGTTAGGCTGTGCAGGGTTGTGCTGAGGCAGAGTCAGCTGTGCTTTAACCACTGCAGGGAGCAGGGCAGGGCTGGCAGAGGATGTTTTATGGGGCAGTGTTAATGGATTGACACCGACCTTGCTGAGCCCAGTACTTCCACAGCTGCTTGTGGGATTGCTGTAACCCTGGGGTAGCTGTTACTGCTCCCAGCACTGCCTCACAACTCATTTTACTAAAATAGAAAACTGTCCACCAAGCCATCACGTTCTTCTTTAGGGAGAATTCAGGGCTTTGGATATTTTGTTTTGTTTTTTTAACTATCACAAGACCATAGTGCATCAATGGACAAGAATTCCTGCCTGCAAAAGCTCTGTAAGGAAACAATGGCATTTTAAAGATGTGCCTGTATGAATGTTTTATGGATTAACTCTTTATGTTGATAATTTCTACCCAGCTCTCCACAAAAGACCTGGAACTGCTCTGAAGCAGTGTATTTTGGAAGTGCTGTGTAACCACAGGAGCTTGATTAGGGCTTATTGAAACTAAAAGAGTTTAACTGGAAAAGTTGCCACTGACAGCTTCTTTTTGCAGGGTCAGTTTCAAATGTTTTCACAATAAACCTGCCCATTTACATAGCCTAGTGTCTAATTTTGGAAGATTGCTTTCGGGGCAAGCAATAATCAGCTAACCTCAATATTTCACAAAATCCGGCGAGTAAAACTGGTAGTTAATGCCTTTACAAAAAGCTCCCAGTGCCATTTAGTTCTTACAATGGGGAAATTGGTTCTTTCTTGGCAATGAAAAGCAGAAGAGAAAAAGACCTTATAAGACTACAATCAAAAATACAAAACACACCCTTGGCAGGAGTTGCAAAGCAGACAGTTTTTCAGGCAATGAATATAATCATCAGTTCAGAATGCAAGGAGCTGCAGAAAAATCAATGCAAGGGCTGAACACATCTCTTGACACTTTCCCTTTTCTGAATGGCTCTCATAAATTAGTTTTTTAGCTTCTTGGAGTGCTTTGCTTCATAAAAGATTTAGCACTATCTGCATCCAGCATTCCAGTCACTCCCCAAAAGATAATGTACTTGCTCATCCCAAAAAGAATTATATGGAAAGCAAATTAAAAAATGCAAAATATATAAAATCAAGGAGAGTCAGTCTCAAATATTAATGCCTCATGTCATAAAGGTGCAAAATTATAAAAACACTCCTTATAGGCAATTGAAAAAGCAGCAGCTTGGCAAGCAATCAAGAAAACTGAGGCCCTGGTTTATAAGTCTCCTTCAAGTGGTTCAGCAGAAGAATGAGGCTCCTATTCCATGGAGTACATAAATGGGTGCATAAATCCCATGTTGTCCTACTGGGTTCTGCCCCTGTTTATATGTTTTCCATCACTAGGGTGTTAGGGAGGTGAACAAGAATTTTCAACCTTACAGAACATGAATCTGGATTAGAGCAAAAGTTTCATGTTTAAAGCAAATTCATTAGTGGGAAGCCTCAGAAATGGCACATTTTCAGTTCTTCCTATTTTGTCCAGTTTCTAGTACAACACAGGCACAGATTTTTATTCTGTTACCCCTTCAGTGGACAAATGAATTCTGTTCATTTAAATCTAAATCAAAACTTTCCAGACAGGCCACAGTGTCTCAAAGTCTTGAAGAGAGAGGCAGAAGTTACTATTGCTTAGCAATATGTTCCAATTGGTAATTAAGCTCAGCTTTTAAAATAAAAGTATAAATATCACATTTAAAATGTATTTGGATTTCTTCTTCAGCTCTTTGGCTTTCAAGTTCACTTGAAGTGAATGAAATTAATCCAAGACACAGGGAAAATTTCAAAGTTTTGGTACCCACTCTTGGGAGATCATAATAGTGGGACACTTCTGGGCTGTGAAAGTGGTCTTGGTTCCCTTTTTTGTAGTCACCAGCAATTTGTAAAACTCATCAGGGACTGCAAACAACCTTTTGCTGAGTAAGGCTTCCTAAAATACCTTTTACCTGCTGGAGTCCTTCCAGGAAAGTGTCAGTACAAGTCTGCTAGTCAGTGCCACACCACCACTGACCTCAAACTAAATTCACTTCTTCCCCCCTTGGTCAATAGAGCTCGATGAACAGAGCAAGGGATTTTGGCTTGCACCACATAATGGAAATAAACAACTTCATTTTACCCAGGGCTGAGCTGCCCATGCTCCTCCCTTCTCCCATTTGTTCTTTATCTCCGCTGAAGATTTTTTGTCTTGCCACGGATAAGTGACCTCTGCTTTTACAAGCACCTTTAATTTTAAAAGACTGTGGTTTTACTCCTCTCCTTCAGGCGTCTTCATTACAGGGTACTTTGAAAAAAAAGCAACAACAAAACCATAGTGGAGTGTGCCAGTCAATAGTGAAATTATGAGAAGTGTAATCTACTCTTCCCACCCTAATGAGCTGATGAGTAAATAACTGCCAGGCCATTGCTCTGAGCTATTGATCAGGTCTTCCCACAGAGCTCATGCACTGCAGAGGTACCTGCTGCTAACCAGCAGGGATCGATACAGGAAACTTCTGAAAACAATAATGAAAGGTTTCAGGCTCTTTACACACATTCTCTCGTGTGCTGGGGCAGCAGATCTTCACTGCAGGATCAATTTTCACTGTTAGATCCCACCTCCCACGCTGCTTCCTGCCTTTCACCTTGGAGAGGTTAAACCTGCACTGGAAATGTGCACTGGGGCACTAAAGGCTGAGCAGGGAGAAGTTCCTGGCACAGAGTAAAGCTGAGCTAGCTTCACCTGCAGTGAGGGCTCCAGAGGAAATTTCATCAGAGTCTCCAGCCCTGCCTTCTCTCCCCTACCCAATGCAGCCACCACATCACACACTGGCTTCCTCCTCTGCCAACAGCCAAAGATTCCAATTCCTTTGCTTCCAAAAGCTTCAGAGGGGCTCCTCCACTGAATATCATCCTGTGCCACTCCTCCTCCGTTTTCCACACTCCCTTCCTTTAGTATCTCGTTTCAGGGCAAGACTCTTGAATTCTGCTGCATGTTTCCTTTTTCTCAACCTTTCTTTTCAAGTATCAGTTAAAAGGTTTTCTCCCCTTCTAGACCTCAAAGTACAAAATAATCTGTACTCTGATCCTATTCTTCACTTGGATGGTCCAATTTTCTCAAGATTTATCAGAGCTTTTGCTTTTGTCCTCATCTTTTCTCTTTGAAACCAGGTACAGATGTCAGACTTAAATGTTAATTTTGAAGTTTCCTTTTCATCTTTTTGCAAAATAACATTTAATTTGAACTCTTATAATATTTATTCAAGTCCACTTATAAACACTAAAATGAGTAGGTAACATTTACTTTTTTAATGAAAAAAAATGTTCAATTTACATAGCTCTTGTTTTAAAGCATTAGAAAGTCTGAGCAATTGCAAAGACTTTATTTCATTTGGTCATTTGAAAAACAGTCCAATGCCGGAAAGTTTTTTATAAACTGGGAAATAATCACATGACATTCAAATCTCTCATGAATAATTCACAAACAGCTCTAACTCAAACTTCAAGTGGAGAGAACCAGCTCCAGATAAACAACTAGTGACTACCAGATACCATGGCTAAATCAACAACATATGGAAACCCTGTTCTCCTTTCCACAGAGCTGAGAGTCTGTAAACATAAACCACAAGCTTTGTCTTTTATTTATGTATTGTGTCTCAATGACAAAAATCCTGAAATAAACACATTTCTTCTTTCCATGGACTGCCATTATCAATCTATATAACAGCAAACGGACCACAAATAAAAAGAAGTTTTCCTATCAGAAAATGGGGCATGTACTATTTTAAAATACTTTTGGATAGTATTTTTCAAATAGGAAAATTCAAGAAAATATTTGTGTCTGGCCAAAGACACAACATAATATTTTGGTTGCATGGAAAATCTTCCTTGCCTAGGGAGCCCTGATGCACAGCATGTTTTCAAAAGATTAGGTACTAAGCTTTCAAAATCAGCACAAGTTTCCACCTTGACATCTTTTCCTGTGACAGAAAAAAGTTTCAGATCATGAGTTTTCTGCAGGACTGAAGTTGCATTTGGTGATTTTTTGTAAGAATTCTTTAAGGCATGCACTACTTCACCATTACTGCCTTTTTTTTCCCCAGCATTCTTTGTATGCTCTGAATATTTGGCTTCCTCACAATATCCCAGAAGGACACCACTGCAACAGTTATTTTAAGTAATGTCAACCATTTCCTGCTCAAACTCAATAATTAAAGGTAAAAAGGGAAAGTGGATTGGACAAGGCATTGTATCCCTTCCTTTTACTGTACCTCAAATCATTTTATCTCAGGAAGAGACCTGCAGGAGATGGGTGCCTGCCTCCATTAAAATGCAGCAGAGGAAAGTTTCAGAATGATCAAGGGGACACACTGGAGTCTTCACGTTAAATAAACAAGAGAATTTGATGTACAACTAAGGAAAGAGGGAGTGAAAAGAAAGCTTAGAAAAGAGATCACAGAGGATAAGTTATCAAGCAAAAGACCTTGAAGCAAAGCATATTTTGTTCATTTCAATAAAGAACAGAAGATTACACCCAAGAAGATGGAAGAAGATTATTACTTTTCTCCTCTGACAGATTCATGCTTGTATCTTTTTTTTAAATTTATTTTTATATAGCTGTACTATAATCAATTCCCTCTTTAGTCTCCACTCCCAGGCTGTAGATCTCAAGTCCCAAAAACTGTAGTGCAGTTGAAGTTACTCAGTCAGGAGATACTGTCAGCTATGACATTAAGGGGAAAAAAAAGAAAATAAGAAACCTGGAAACTGCGAGATCCTTAAAATGAACAATGGACAACAGAGCAGAATGTACTTAAAGCTGTTGTATACAGCAGTATCTAGACTTGATATAAATAACTTGCAAAAAGTAAAAAATATTTATCCTTAAGAAATGATTTATTGCAATCTAGTCTCCTGACATCATTTGAGCCATAGGTAAAAAGGCATAAAATACAGTGATCTAGATCCTTGTAACATTCAGCATTGGTTATGAGGGCTCATTTCTAAGATTTTGGTTCATGGACTAAGTGGGAAGATCTAATCATGCAGAGTGTGATCTCTGCATGTACTAATTGAGGAGAAACACACCCACACTTCAGTGAATACAAAGATGATATATGAACACAGAGGATGGAAGGGACCATGAAAAATGCCAGCCTCTCCTCTGATTTATCAAGCAGTAATAACAAAAGAGTAAAAGGCAGCTAGTGACCAACCTGGACCTTGTTCAACATTAGAATCTCACCAGGTTTTCCTCACTTTCCTTTGTGAGGGTCACCTTCCTCACAAAGCAAATCTCAGAGTCCCTGTGAAAGTGATAATCAATAATTCCAGGATGGAAGATGGAAGATGGTAAAGTTCTCTTCCCATCACCTTGGGAAATGGTGCTAATAGACAAAGAAGAGCTGTGATAAGTCTGCAATCACAAAAGGATAATCTCCCTGTCAAACAGAACGCCAGCAGACATCAGAATACTAATCAAGGAAAAGCTTTTCTGGTGCTCCTGGATGTGACTGGCATTACACTGTTGATGTCTGGAGCACAACAGATTTACTGCCATAAATCTGGACATGCCATGTGTTCACATGCAGTTAGGATCCAGCACAGGTTGGATTTTGCCTGAGAGCTCATGCATAGCATCATTTTCCAAAAACTGGATATGCAGGATAGAACAAAAGAGACCCCTCTGTATTTGAGGCTTGGGCTGCCATATGCCAATCCTATAGCTAGTGGTGGTAGCCAACACTCATCAGAGCTATGAGATGGCAGATTAGGGAAAAAAAAAATAGAAAACTTACACTATGCAGGCAGTTCATCTGACAGCATGTAATTAGGCTGAGAAATTCATTGGCCACTGGATGCTCATTAAGGCTAAAACCATCCATCAAAGTTGAAGAGGGAGTGGGTGTCAGACAGTTATGCAATGAGGGCAGATGACCCCAAATCTTCAAGGTCCACTAAATCTCTGTTTCCTGGTCTTAAGCCTTTTTTGCCTTTTTTTTTTTTTTTTTTTGGTGTGACTAGACATTAAGACAAAAGCTTTAAGGCAGGGGGGAGGCAGCACAGGTTATTCTTCCTCCTAGCTTTATTCTGGAGTCCCAAGTTACAGGTCAGGATAGGAGTCCAGTAGGTTTCCAGCAGGATGTAGTAACTAGATGGGGGCACAGCCTGGCCATTGCCACATCCACAAATAATTCCCAGAGATTTCTGCTGACACACTGTGCCATTGTCCCTGGCAGCTCTGGCACAGGAACAGCCCATATCCTGCATTCCCTGTGTGACAGGCAGGGATTTTAACACAGTTGCTGCCTTCCCACAGCATAAGAGCTCCCAATGTCTTTTGCAGCCCCCATGGCCCCATTCAGGAGGTGCAGGTTCAGCCTGTGCTAAACCAAAGCTGGGAATCAAGGTAATGAGATCTCTTCCTTCCTTGCCCCCAGGCACTCTTGTAGGCTCCTTTCCAACTGGAGGGATCACAGGAGAGGAAATGTTGGTGGGCTTCTTTCTCACAGAACTGGCCACAGTCCTCGCCCAGGCATCTGTTAGAGAGCTCACTAATGCTCTTTTACAGCAGATTTGGCCAGTGAACCTGGTAACAGCTGCACGAGCTGTGCCTGTGAGCCATACAATTAATTTGCAAGCCTGTCATTGTTCATCACTAGATGACAGCAATGCACTTCTGTGCATGCCTTGAACTGTTACTGGGGGCACAACTCCAGGCAGCCTCGTGTGGCTCTGTGACCTGTGTGCCTGCAGTAATCACAGCTCCACCAGGAAACAGAGTCAAGAGGAGGCACTTGGGGAGATAACTCTGCATGGATGAGGTGCCACAGTCCCAAAGAAAGAGGAGGCACCAGTTCAGGAGAATACAGATTAGAATAAACAGTGGTGGAGCTCAGGATTTACACCAAAGAAGAGACTGAAATATTGGCTCCCCTCCTCTCATCGCCACGGGGAGAGGAACGAGTCATGCAGGACTTTGTCACATCCACAGCACCAGTGCTGCTGCAAAACAAGGCAGAGATGTGGAAAGAGAAGCTTCTAACCATGTTGTGAAAAACAAAGTTCACTTTCTTGGTTGAATTTAAAAGGTTTAATAAAAGACAATAAGGACAAGGCAATAAAACAAAATACATGGCTGGGATGTCTCTGGCCGTGAGCCAAGAGCACACCCTAACTCAGAACACACTTCTTCTAAATGCACCAACATGTTGCATATTCATAGACTCTTACACATTATTTAAAACATTTCTTTGAGTTCCTCAACCTGTCTCTCTTAATTTCTTTTAGTTTTAGCCTGTTGCAGATTTTCTGATAACAGATGATCAATATATTCCTTCCCTGGGGGTCTGGTGTCTTCTTCATCCAAATAGGATAATCCAAGAATGTGAAGAATTTCCTTCACCACTCTCTGAGACAGCCACAAAAGCTCATCACACCACTATTTTCAAGTTTTTGCCAATAGCAGAAATAAAGGAAATCACTCTAATACAACAAAGTTTCTCCACATTACACACACAGCATTCCCTTCAATATTTGCGAAAAGCCAACTTTATAATATGAGTTTATAACAATGTGATTCCATATAACTCCCCCTGCCAGGGATACACATGCTGACTGCAGGAAAGAGGCACCACAGGGAGAGTGAAACCATGGAGATGGGGATGGAGGAAGTAAGAAAAAAAGTAAAAACCCCAAACAAATCAAACAGAGTGGATGCATGACCAATTCACAACCAAACCCCACTTCAGCTGGAGCAAGTATCATTTAATCCTCCAATCTCCATAGGAAGGCAGCCTATAAATTTAGTTGCATACATATATATGTACACCCACATTCATATAAATCCTTGTGTGAGAACAAGGAGCATGAATATCTGCAGCTTCAGTAATTCCTTGCCCTTCTGGCAAGAGAAGAATAATTTCTTGCTATTTATGTCTATGACAAGCCATTTATTTACACAGTTTTTTTCATACTGCCCTTTTTTCCTTCTCACCTGAAATTTTGCCTTTGCTGCATGGTTTTTCACTTATGATAATTATTTTAATTCCGAAGTAAGCTTTAGGGTAGACAGTCATACAGAATATAAATGAAGCCCTTGGCCACTTGAGGTCGTTAGACACTCCATGACAAGAAAATTATTTATGAGCAAGAAAAGTTAGTTTTCTCTACCTGCAAGGAATAAATTGATCCCTGGTAGAGGGGAAAAAAGCCCACAAAAACCAACCAAATATAAAAATTTCACCAAAAGACCCGCAACAACTCCCCCAAAAAATACAAAGGACCACCCCACCCCCCTCAAAACCAAAACCAACACAGCAAAAAAAACAACCTCCAAAAATAACCCCCAGCCCAGCTCTAAAAGCACAGGGATAGGTTCAGTTGAGAAAAAGGAAAGACTTGTGTTTGCACTGCTTCTGAAATAACAATTTCTCTGGATTATCCACTCCCAGCTGTCAGGGAACCAAGCCTCGTTTCTCTCTCACTTTAGTGTAATAATCTACAGTTATTTCCTTCCGGAGTGGGATCATCAGCTAACAAGCTGGTCATTTTGTCCTAGTGGAAACCATCAGCCAGAGTGGCTCATCCTGCATAAAATATCTTTATTGAATTCTCATTACTACAAGAAGAAAATCTTAAAAGAGCTTATTAAAGAAAACTGCCAGTTCAGACATTCACCTTCATGGCTCTCATAAAAGTCCCTTTTTTAACAGAAGTGAGGGAAGGGGAGAAGGTAATAAACATACAAGCTATATTAATGTAATGAGTATTGATGGCTGACTGGGAAGAAAAAAAAATGCAATTTTCAGCCCTACAGTTCCTTGTAGGTCTAAGAGGACCCAGTCTGACTTCTCACTAGACAAGATCTGAACGTCCAGAGATCAGAAGGCAAAAAGGAAAACAACAGCTGCTGCTCCAGGAGATAAATGCCCTGTGTTATTTTGGCTTTAATTTGTCTAGCCAGATGAAAGAGAAGTGGACTGGTTTTTTCAAGAGAAGTAGAATGGGTTACCAGAAGTTGAATCCTTGAATTTTTTGGCAAAGCAGTGAAAATTATTTTCTGTAGAATGAGAAGTTCTTAAAATGAATGTCATCCTAGAATAACGCCACCCTCTTCAAAACTAACCAAATTAGTTCTTCCCCAAATGAACCCAAGTGGCTTTAAAGCCATGATATCTTTTCAAACTGAACACTTTCCTCTGGTTTATGATTGTGTGCAACTTGTGTTGCTTCATCCATCAGTGCAACTCGTGATCCAGCAGGCCTGTATTAGCTGCAGAACTGCCTCATGCTTTTTGTGCACTTCCATTCTCCCTCCCCTTGCAAACTCCCCTGCCTTGTGTTCACTCCCCTCCCCACCAGCAGCTGCATTTGCCCCCAAGCCCAGCTGCTGGTCTGCAGGAAAGTGTGACACTGTCCTCCAGGAATCACGACACTTCTTCCCACAGCCCATTCCGTGCCTTGTATCTTGGAAATCAAAGTTCCTTAAGAAAACAGGAGACAATGTCACTGTGCTTAAAGGATGCTAATGATTGGTAGGGGACTGTCTGCTCCCTGTAATGAAAGGGAATGTGGAACCAGCCTCAATTTTTGCAGCTCTTCAGGGAAGCATTGTTGTTTTCCCTCTTTAAATAAATTTCGAGCAGACGACAGGTGAACTCTAACTGCAACTCCCTCTGTAGGCCATAAAGCATCTGATGCTCATCTCTGAGTGAAGTGATATGGATTAATCAACATATATCATCATCTACATGGAACCTATTAAAGCCTGCCTTGGACTGCTGTGCAAGTACATCCTCTTGACATTATTTTGATATTCATATCTCAGCCTTTATTTGGTCCTCATCCTTTGGGGTGATAGATGAAGATTAGAAAAACCAAATCTCAGGGAAGAGTTTTCATTTGAAAAATATTTGCTCCAATCTGGCACACTGTACATCAGGGCTAATAAAACCAGATTAATTTTCTCCACTGGATTTCATTCAGGGGATGGTAGGAAAAACTGGCTGGTCAGTTCTTGA
Source organism: Polioptila caerulea (assembly GCA_013397295.1). NCBI lineage: Eukaryota > Metazoa > Chordata > Aves > Passeriformes > Certhiidae > Polioptila > Polioptila caerulea. The sequence continues at coordinate 559,378 of VYXF01001449.1, forward strand.
CATTTTCCATCTCCCCACCTCCAAAAGGAAAACATGTAAAACTGACATTTATTTTCAGAGAAGAGGTTTGATTTGCCATAAAAATCTCCAGTAAGAGCTTTGTAATTAGTAGAAAGCTCATTTTAACTTACAGTGGGAATTTGGAAAAACACGATTGCACATTAATTTTGCCAATATGAAAATGCGTAACGGAGATACTCTGAAATGGTTAAAATTTACAAAACTGTGTCTTCCAAACCTCATTGGGGTGGGAAGGAAGTTCAGTAAACAACATCAGGTCGTGGTTTGTAAGTTTGCAAATATATAGTTTCCATCCAGTAGAATACATTTAACTAAAAAAATGCATTGAAGATCACAGAACTATAGAGGAAACAGTGTTTGTCTCAACACAGACATATCTTGATTAAATCATGGGGATACTGGAAATATCAGTGTTGATTTATGCATTACTCTTTAAAATTTTGGTCTTAACAGCATCTCCCACTGAGTCTTGAGACAGTCTTGCAAGCTTTGGAGGACTTGCTTCAAAGAATAGCAGCCTGTTCCTTGGGGTCACATGAGCTTTCCTGTCTCAGAATGACTACAGACAACTTTCTCTAAAATTCAGTTTTGTCAAAAAAACAGCAAAACTGAAACATTCAGTTTAAACTAAAATATAATAGTGACTCTTCAAATTCCAGTCTAACTTTATCCAGAGCCAGTTTTTACATGGTTTAGTGTTTTCTTGCCAACACCACTTTCTAGCTCAAATAGCTATTTCTTATATTTTTAGTTGCTCCTAGATGAATCTTCTGCACTTTAAAACTACTTTTCAGCCTACCTGGCTAAACAAATGGGCTTATTCATCAACTTATCCTCCAAAATGTTCCCAATTATGAACATGGTTCAAATGCCAGATCAAATCTTTCTGAATAAGCCTCCTCATCAATCTTTGTGGGTAAACATCTGTCACACACTGAAGTAAACTGAAGGGAAAAGGAGATTTGTGGCCAGGCAGGTACTCAGTTCTCAATTTCTCTTCACAGGTTCATCCCTCTGGTTTCCTGCAGCTTGGCAGAGGCAGGAAACACTTTTGTAGCAGCCAGCTCTGCATTTGGGAAGGTTTGCTAACGCCCTTTTTATGGCTGTATGAGGACACAGAGCAAAGTCACAAGGGAGGTGTTTTAAGACAGACACAAGTACCTGACCAAATGCAGCAGGACATGATGGATAAGGAGGATATCCCAGTGAGAAAAATGCCCAAGTCCAAACCTAGCCAAGATAAAAGCAACTAAAAGAGCTGGTGAAGGTGTTTAACTCTGTCACAGAGCAGCAGCCAAGCCCTAACAAAGAGAGCTCAGAGTTTAATTTCTGCAGGTACTGCACTGCAGCAAGGGCTGCAGGAACCAGAGCAGCTGGTGCTACCAGTGCTGGAGAGAAGCCACTGGACACAGCAAACTGATTTTTTACATCTTTTAACATTACAAGCTTTTACACAGCTCCCTCAGCCAATTCTCACAGGTACTTTTCTGCTTAAATCAATGGCATGATGAGGAAGGACTTGCCCTTCCTCAGGTGGCAGGAATGTGGTTTATTGGTATCACCTGACTGAGAAGAAGAAAGGAAGGGGCATTAGGGAATCTTTCAGGCCACCAGAAACCTGCTGCTCCACCAGCTTGCTTCCATTACACTGACAATTCACATCTCTATTGCTTGTCAGCTACAGAATAAAACAGGGCATCTTTAGCAGAAACAATGTACCCTAATTAGAATTTTAAAAGAAATTACTTGCTTAAGAGCTCACTCAACACTATCAGGAATACACATTACTTTTTGTTACAGAACAGGAGTGTTTTGGTAGTGACAGCCTCTTTTGACTAAATTTCTCTCTGCATCCTGACAGTATAATGTTGATTTAGCACTATGCCTGTCAGTTATCTTAGAATGATAATTCTGTCTTCCAGCTGGGGAATAAAGCTTTAATAAAAATATTTATGGAACATATGATTTTTCTTAATGATGCCTAAGTTGGGCAGGCTCAACTTACAGTAGCTAAGCTAAATTCCACCCAAAACAATTACAATCAATTCTTTTCAATCTATCAGCAGTTAGACTTGAAGCATTAACAAATGCCAAACTGGGAGCACTTACAGCAAAGTCACTGAAATTAAATCAGCATCAGGGAGAAGAGGTACTAATCAGCAATCTGAAAGGACTACTCTGCAACTGCTTGGACATCTGCACCCTTAATGCCTTATGCTGCTTTGCTTGGGTCTTTTTGAATCAAATGCTCAAAAAGTCACTGCTTGGCAGTTCCCAGAAAGTGACATTTAAAAGTGTGGTCAGGGGAAATAAAGTAAAATACAACAGACAAGGCTCAGCAAAAGAGCCCATTCATCTTTCACAAATGAGCAGGTGGAGAAACCAGGGCAGACTTACAAACACAGACAAAGAGGGAACCAACTGAGCAAACCAAGAACATATGGTCCAGAGATGCCATTGCACCATCTGCCTCCATTTGTGATGGAAATGCCAGAGATGGGAGCAAATTCATCTTTTGAGCAGTGGCTGGACAGGCCCCATTCCACAGGGAATGCAGCTCCCCAAAACAAGACATTCCAGGAAGAACTATTTTGTTTACTTATGAAAAACTTGTGTTTTAACGTTTGGCTGCTCTCATCTAAAGCCTTTCTATCTTGCTTCCATCCAAATTGCACATCTCACGAAACAGAACTGGCAGCCCTAAAATCAGGAATAACTTGCTGGAACAACTTAAGTAATCTTTGTAGTTGGCTGAAAGTCAGCTGAGACCGTCACAATATTCACAGAAATGTCAACCGAAAAAACCCCAAAACAAACTAAAAATTATTTCCATCAGCAGTAACATGCTTACAACTTGAATATTTTTATTTATCCAGGAGCCAGCAAAGAAAATCAGTGAAAGGATGAAATGAATGCTCTTCCCCCAGGGCTGAGGATATTTTAGAGGTAGATTATTTCCAACTTTCTCCACAGGAGAAGCTAAAGATGATAGCCAAGCCTGATACCACAATCCTATTTTGCAAAGTGGAAATACTCATCAAAAAACTTTTGAAAAGGAACAGCATTTGCTTGGCAGCTAATCAAGCAAGAACTACTGTTTTTCTCTAGGAAGGAGCAATCCATTGTTGCAGTGTCAGCTTTTATTTGGGGAATACACCACAGTACATCAATGAAGATGTGCAGGCATGCAAACTATTCTTTCTGACAACTGTCATCTTCAATTACTGTTTTCCCTCCTACCTCAGTCTTCTTGTCTTAACCTGTTGTAGTGAATTCTAAAATCCCCTTTGGGACCCTGCCATGGTGTAACAGTTCCTGGCAAAAAAGGGATTCCAGCCTGTCTCAATTAGATCTGTGACTTGGTGCAGTCATGACACAATTGCACAGGAGCAGCTGGGAAGAGTGGAAGTAGTATAAAACACATGCACAAGTGCAGCCCAGAGACACATTTCTGTGCATTTGTAAGCTGTATTGCTGTAAATTAAAAATTATATTTAAAATTACTCCTGAGTTTTTAGCCAGCATGCAAGTTCAGCATAATCTCACCCAGAAATATTAAAAGAGGCAGAAGTGGCTCCACTGGTGCCCTTCCCTCTAAAACCAAACGAGGACTAAGCTCTGATACAATAGGAGCACACCTGGACTAGAAGCAGAGACCAGGCAGCTACTATAGCACTGAGCTAATCTCAAATTCCTGTGAAAAACCCACTGAGAGTTGAAACAACATTAATCCATTTTCAAGCGCTTGGAAATCAATCAATAGATTTGTACTATTGACAAGGAAGGCTCAGCCCACATCTTCTGAAAGAGCTGCTGATTTGCTTTGGAGAATAGCAGCTTTGTCTTTTCAGGAGAAAGTTTTGTTTAGTTACCAGTCCAAGGAATTCCCTCTGAGAAAACAGATCAGCCTGATCTTCAGCCATTAAATGTCAGGCATCAGATGTCTGCCATTAAAAGACAAACAAGCACTTCCTCTGTATGGGGGTCACTGATGTACCTAGAGGCTCAGAAGGGTCTCCACAGCAAGATAGCTGTGGAGAGATTTTAGTTCTGCAGGTGATGCAATTCATGTGCTTCTTGCAGTGTAACCTGGACCACACGGGCCTTGAGGAGTCAGAGCACTTGTGTTAGAAGAATTTTAAGTACTCTTCCAGTTACTCCAAGTACGAGCCAGAAATCTGCTGTATAAACATCTCCCTATGCCAGTGGGACAATAAACTGTCTTGAATCCCCCAAAACACAGGAAAATGCAAGAACTTTTAAGAAGCATTTAATTCTCTTCTTTCAAACCCAAATTGCCTATTCTGTTTAAGAACAGATTGCTGCTTTCCCAATTTCTTCACAATAAATCTTCATTACAATCTGATCGATACACGACCCTTTTCCCCTTGCAATCAACTTTGCCAATAGTTCCAGATGCATGATCAATGCCTGTATTTAAGCCTTTCCACTTTGCTGTTATTTACACATGGAGCACACCTGCTCACTCGTGTTTATAGTACAATAAACAGGTTACTGATGTAAACTTCACACACATCCACCCCTACAGGCTCTCAGTTTTCCCTGGGAAAAGTGATAGCTTTATAAATGAAAAATTCTTGAGAACACTATTGTCTTTACAACTATCAAAACAAGTAGATTCTGTGAAAGAATCACTCCATGTGATTTTATTTCAGAATTGAATCAGAACAACAGAAAGGTTGAGAGACTCAGTGCTCATTTATGTACATACACACACTGTGCACTGACACATTCACAGGTGTGATATTCTCTGCCTCTATCAGCTGCCTTTTTTTGACTCAATAAACCCCACCATAAATTGGCTTAGTCTGTCTTAGTTAAGGCAAATCTCCTGCCTTACAGTTATCACAGGTAGAAACATTTAATTACCCACCTGAATTTATTCATTTTCATTTAGGCCTGCTGCACCTCCAGCGTGCTGTGACCGATGTGGTCCAGGAAGTCATTTGCTCTAAAGAAGAGTAAGAGTCCTTGGCATTTGTAAGGCAGTTATCACCATCAGGTGCTTTCACTGAAATCACAGGGCAAACTGCTCATTACAACTGCAATTCATACCAAGCCTAATTTCCAACACGGTGTAAATTCAGTGTATCATGTTGGACTGCAGAAGAATACATTTGCCTACCTGGTTTCAAGGTTCATCTTCATTAGGACTTAAACTCCACAGCTAGCTACAATAAATCATCTCTACCAAAAAAAAAGGCTCTGGTTGCAGCAGGTTTCCAGTCTTTGTTTCAAATCATCTCCACCTGTAATTAATGCTTCATCATTGTCCTTGAGGGAGAGCATCTGTTTTCACAGATCATGCTAATGCTTGGTTAAATACAACCGTCTTTACTGTTCCCCAAAACATATTTGGCAGATCTTAAAAACAGATTGTATCAGATTTTTCAGGAGGTTTTTACAACCACTTTCCTAGGCACTTTATCATTCCCTTTGCTGCTCTCAAGCAATGTTTTTTTCTTTTCATTAACTGACAAGGAATTCCATCCTACTTCCACTGCCTGGAGACAGAGCTGCAGTATAGACCATTATCATTATTTTGTTATCATTATTCTCAATTACAGTAAGCCACAGTCACAAACAGTGCATGGTATCACCATTAGCAGCCCACCTATTAGTACTGAGGAAAGTAAAGGGTGAAGATAATTAGTAAAGGGATACCAAAACTTGTAACAAGCATGCATTCCTTAGTGTAAGAGTTTCAAGTCCATTCTGTCCTTGAAGAGAGACCTTTGCCTACAGATACAATTGGAAAGGGCAGTAACTCCAACCACAGTTTGTTTAACCCTTTCCTTTCCCTATCAGCCCTGCTCAGCTGCAGAGACAAAACTCATGGTAAGTGAACGCATGTGAGACGAGACTCGAGTAGTTATTCTTTTTTTCCTTTTTTTTTTCCTTTTTTTTTCGGGTAGTTTTATTCTTTTCTTTCTGCAGAACACTGATGCTTTCCCTGATCTCTACCATTTCACCACAAAGCACGAAAGACACCAAAAGAGACACCATGGTTTAATGGGCCAATCCCATGCAACACCAGCAAAAAACACAGATTATTTTCCTGCTGCTGTGCAGGAAAACAGCAGCTGGGACCCTCCAAGCTTATGGCACCTGGCTAAGCTCTCATGAGCCTGAAGAAGGAGCACAAATGGCAGGGCAGGCTCTAACTCTCCCTCTGCAGTAAGAGCTGCCTGGGCTTCAGTGGCTCTCACCACCTTTCTGCTTTGCCTACTGCAGGCAGAATGGGTATAAACACAGGGATGCAGCAGCTGTGGGATGTAACTCCTGCATCCAGCCTAAGCCTATGTTATTGCTGTGAACACATCATAAAAATCTAATTCATTAACACAAATTACAAGTACTTGCTCGCTCCACTGTAGGTAGAATAAAGCTAGCTCAGAATTTCATTCCTCCAATGATGAAAAAACAACTTTTTGCTGTATATTACTAAGAGAAGCACTGGGAATTAATAAACACCACACTGATCTCCACTGTTACAGATCTGCTGAAATAAGAGAATGTATTTAACAGCCAATATCCTGTGTTTCTGGGAGATGCTTATCACCCACTTCTCATCATTTCACTCTACAAGTTGTGGTGCTTTCGAATAAGGTCGAAGCACCATCACCTTCAGAAAATTCCCAGCTTAGACAGAGCACAAGAACGTAATATACTTGAGAAGTTTTAGACTCATATAGGATTAAAAAGAGCATAGACTCCAGGAACTGTTGGTTAGGGCATTTGGGGTTGAGCCAACACAAATCTGTCGTCAAGACAGAAATTATATTTTAACTGCAAAGTGAAAGAGGATAATTCTAATGATCAGAGATTACAAAGGAAACAGTCTTAGAATCAAATAATCATATTGCCAGCAGAACCATTTTATGGAATGTATAGCTCATGATAGAGTTTGATAAATAGCACCTCATTAGCAGAGACTCAAGGAGCCAGAGGTTAGTGGGAGTTAGAGTCCAGCCAGATTTGTAACAACGTTTTCAAATTAAACCGTTCATTTACAGCAGCCAGGCAAACTAAAAGCTGAGTTTTACAGTTCCTGTACATTTGTTACCCTAATCAGGTACCAGCCATCATTTTCTCTCCAGTGTACTGCAAAAAGAATGATTTTCCCTCTCCCCCTTTTACATCCATACAATTGTCTGGTGTTTTCAGGTAAAAGCTATAATTGTCAGTACGTGGCAAGTGTAACAATGGGGGAATTTGCACATCTGATGTTCCTTAAACTGGGAGCAAGCCTCACAATCCAATTAGCTGCTTTTCATGGTAACTTTAATTTCTAACCTTGGGTGAAACTCTTTCATGTAAACCACTTTGTGCTCTGAGCTCCCACTGCGCCTGGCATTTATTTGTCACTGTCAAAAAAATAATACTATAAACTAACATATTTTAACTCTGAAAGTTAAAAAGTAAGGGTACTACAAATGCAGCTAATAATGGCATTCACAATCCCATTCCAAGCTTCTATTGGATTAGTCTTTGTAGGCTTTGTACAGACAAGGATAATTGAGCAATCATATGACAGGGATTTATGTTAGGGAAGAGTCTGTTATGGATTCAGACACCCAAAAAAGAGCAGGAGCAAGCTAAGAAGATTCCAAGTCATGCCAGCAAGAGAGCAAAAAAAGCACCAAGCCATCTCCCACCAGCAGTCCACCTCCAGCACAGAGTGACAAGGTCATGCTCTGGAGCCTCAAACTGTTTTGTCCAACCCACTGAGCAGAAAGTGACAGCATTTAACTGTAAGAGCATAGAGGAAGGAGAATGTTAAGCTGTTGTCTCCTTATAACAATGAAATTCATCCGATTATTACTTCAGAAATTGTGAAAGCAATTTCTGTTTAATTCTTCCGGGAATTCCCATCTGACTCCGAGTTACACCGACCTGCAGGCGAATTCATCTGAAACCTCTGAGGCAGTGAACAGAGACTGCACAGACAGCAGACCCTGGGAGCTACAAAGCTCCTCACTGTTTTTCCCTGAAAGGCTCCACATGACAAAGATCACGTCCAGCACTCACACATCAAAGAGTACCCCAGCACCAGGCACAAGTTTTCAAGCTTACTGCAGCACATAAATACCAGCTACCTCCCATCCTGGTGTCTTAACTTGGACTTGAGGCTTTGAATCCACATCAGAAGTTACCTATTACTTTGATTCAAACAAAGCAGTAAGGGCCTATGTGTTTTGCTATCATCATATAAAATAATCCTCGTGCTTTTATCAAATGAGACTTGTTTTATTGTAAGACTGAGTGATCCTTAGAGAATGAATAAGCTTTTTTCCTCCCTTCATGTATCTATAGAAAGATGACACATCTTTAATATTAGGTGCAGAATTCAGTCCTGAAGCAATGAATTGCAAAAGCTAATAAATAAAAAGTAAAATAAACAAAATAAAAGACCAGGCCAAAAAAATTATAAGGGAAAACAAAACGCTCATAGCCCTTATGAACTTATCAGTACAACTTCCCCTACTGTAGAGGGATAATTCAGTCTCTGTGCTGCTCACAAGAGTTGCCTCAAAAGCAGTCAGCAACTCTCAACATTTTTTAATCCCTGGAAGTACTTCATATTACAATATTTGCCTCTGTGAAACAAAGTCAAGAGCAGTCTTACATACAACAAGAACAGAACAAAAGTAATTTCAATTTCTCTGTAATTTCAGAAGGCTTCTCTAAGCTCTTAACACACTTGCAAAAAACAGAGCAGCACAACCACCATTCAACCAGCATCCTTTTGTATTGCTAAAGGCACCTGTTTACCAAGTGCTAATTGAGGTTAATCAGACGTCAGTTAGAAAAGGCATTTTTACCTTTTCAGATCAAAATCCCCAGGAGCTGTAGCTTGTCCAATTACCCTGTGCTAACCAGAGAAGAAGCTGCCTGTCTGTTTGAAGTTACCTTCTGCCTTGCTGACCATTTCAATTCGTGGCACAGTTTGCAACTTGCAGTTGTTGACTTGTCTGTTGCAGTTACAGAATTATCTCTGCAGTTTCTCTAGTAAATTCTTCCTGGTTAGTATTTTACCAGCAAAATAAACATATTTTTGAAGTAGCACATAATTTTACTAAAATATTCTGTTAAATCATAAGTAATTTGTCTAATTAAAATGCTTTTTTAGTGAGGATAATTCCTCTTTGTAGGGAAGCCCTTCTATTCTTTTTAACCTTGAAAAAGAGTTCTCAACAGTATGTATGCTCTCATAAATATTCTCATATTCCTTCTCAGATATTTAGCAGCATTCTTGTTTACACTTCATTTGTTTGCACTTTATCAAAACTGCAGTGGAAGCTGACCTGCTGCTATGATCCATATCCTTCCTGGATTCTCTTTCTAGTCTGATAAAACATTAAATATTATTTTAAAAAGAAGAGTAAACAAACTGAGAGTTTTGTTTTATGGAGCCATCCAAATTTTAAATTTCCAGTTTTCACAAATAAAAAAATATCCAGTTCTGGAATAAATAAAAATTAGCTCATTATTAAAAAGATAAATTAAGTGTAAGTGAATAATGTTGATATCATGGGTGCCTGATTTGCAATAATTTACTCATTGAAGAACTGTAAGGCAGACAATTTACATTAGAATGGTTAAGTACTTTAATTCAATTATGGAATTATTATTGGATGATTAAAGACTGAGAACAAATAACAAATATGTCTGAGTTCATTTTATTTATCTACTAGCTGTTAACTACATGACTTAGCAAGCAGTTTAATTAAACTTGTCCCTGTGGGAATTTATCTGGCATTGCTAAAAGTAAATATGTACAGGAAGTCACTAAGGAATGACCTTGCCTTCCTAGGAATGGTTTGGGATTGGGAAGAAAGACACTGTATAAGGTCTTTTTTCAAAACCATTGGGACAAAAATCTTTCATGAACTTCAGGTTATAAAACCGAGAAGAAATATCCCCACACTCTCACTTGAGACTTTTATAAATAAATTCATAGAAAACTGGATGAAACACAGAACAAAATAAAAATTGGACCATAAATCTGTGGCTGGCTTCTCACTCAGCATGGGATTACAAAGAAAGAATGAATGCCTTGCTCGTGTGCGAGGTTTTAGATCAAAGTGAAAAGTCTTTGCTATCTGTTGGGAACCTGGCTTAGTTAAGCAGGTACTTAGGGAGGTTCCAGGTTCCTCTTCTGGCAAAGGAGGATTTCCTTGCAGGTAGACACCCAGCTTCTGAACAGGCAACCCATGCTTCTTTGGGCTCCTCCCAGGCCCTAAACATTCCTTGGCTGTGCTCACTCTTGAAGAAATGAAAGCTGGAAATTGCTACAGTCCACAGATAGGCCAAATTGTAAAAAACTCTTTATTTAACGTACTCATCCTCTCATTTGTCCCTTTGGCACTCCAAGGTGATTGTTAATGAAAGTCACAATTCTGCAAAGTATTATCACATCTGCCTAATGGGCAGCAATTTGCATTGAACGTGTAGGTGTGGTGTGAGCACTCGTACAAATCCTCCAACACCACCAAGTTATTGTTCAAGTCTTGGATTACAGTTGTGATTTTTGGCATGCTGAAGGCCACTTGGCAATGGCTGGGAAGCTGGAGTGGTCTGATCACTAATTATAACTCTGCCATAATTGCATTACTGGGCTATTGACTTCTCCCTCACCCCATCTCTTTAACTGAGTCTGTCATTACAGCCCTGATAGATTATAACAGTTTTTTGGGGCAGCTGCCTTCCTATAAATGCTCTGTACAGCACAAGCTATGATGGAGCTGACTCCTCTAGCAACACAACAGACCAAAAAATAAAAACCCCAGAATTTTTAATGAGTAATCATTGGCATTCAGTTGTATCCCAAGGATAAGACATGGGCTAATGTATATGTGCATTCAAACCTGGCATTCTCAGTATTTTCCATTAAAAGACATTGGCAATTTAAATATTTCTGGTCATTTGCTCTTATTGTACCAATCACATATCTAATTTCTCCCAGGCTCTTCCAAGAAAATGATTTACCATACAGTTCAGATCTTCCATGTAAAAAGGAGCAGAATTTTTTAATTATAGTAATTCCAAAGGATCTAATAGCAATAAGGTTCCCTTAAATGTACAGAATCTAACAAGCTTCATAACACTTTGCAAGGAGTAGCAATCATTCAGCAGAAATGTTAGAATGCCCTTTATTCCCTTTCTCTACTTCCCACCAAGTATCCCAGGAGAATCATGAGTTTTAAATTTGCTCAGGCATGAAGGGATTGTGCTCCCCTTGAGCCTTTGTATTATGATAATGCATACATAAAGGTAAGTTTTATTAATTGGAGATCTATCCACAGGGGTTACGGCAACAAAGGAGGCAGGGGAAAGGGAACAGAATGGAAGAAGGGATGACCCTACTGTGCAATGATTCCAAGATCCAAAATCCAATCCTGATGCACTCCCCTTTGAGCCTGCACCTCTTTACTTGTGCACTGATTTAATGTGAACTGTTCCAGGCAGCACTAACTTTTTACAACTCACTCCAATTTATCGTCTTAAAAAAAAAATCAATACTCCAAACTCACCTTTGTACTTATCTTAAGAATTGCTCCCAGGCAAGATTGGAATTCATTACTGTAGCCTTTGCATAAAAGTACTGTGAGTTCATGCTCTGTGCCTTCCTAACAGCTCTCTCTGCCTTCTTAACACCAGGAGCACAGATGTGATAGATTTCACAGTATTTTCCTCATTGCTGTCAAATTACACTGTATTTCATTCTTTCTTATTTGTGTCTTATATCTGTGACTCCTCTCATTATTGCCTTCTTCTTATTTCTTCCCACATTTTAATAGCTGAGGGATACTCCAGGAAGTTTTGATGGTGCCAGGCTCCTTCTCCCATGCACAAACAAGAGTAACCTGTAGCAGATGTTTTCCCCCCACCCCCAAAGACTGAGCTATAGAGGTGAGCTTCTGAACCTTGGGAAAGAAAAGCCTACATGACAAATGCCCTCTTGTTTCCATATCAGCTAACCAGGCTTTAGAGGAAAGGAAGAAAATAAAACGTGGTGCCAAATCTGCTTTCCTGCTCCATCACTCACCCGCTCTGAGAGCCAGCAAAATTGTGCTATGAAGTCAATCTGTGAGCTCTGATTTGTTAGGGGGAATGTCATGGTGAAAATGCTCCATATTCACCAGAGTAAATTAAAAAGGCACCTGCATCCAGCAGATTGACCTAATTATGCTGTCACAGATTTGTTGTGGTTTCAAGTGAGACACCCAGAGAGCCCCCGAGGGCAGAGGCCGGTCCAAAGACAATAAATACTGCAAAGAGCCCTGTCAAATATCAGAGCACTTGAAGAGGAGAGCAGGAAACAACTGGCATAGGTTGGGGACATATAAATAAGCCTTCAGACATATTTGGACAGGTTAAAGGTGTTCTTTAGGTAGCAGGAAAAAAATGTGCTTTAAGGGAAAATAAGCAGGATTTGTAATTTTTAATAGCTGAATATGTTAAGAAATCACATCAATAACAAAATTTCTCCTAAACCAAGACTCAAATTTTAGTTTGGTATGAAAAGCTAAAGTGTGGTGTTCAGGCAAAGCTGAAAGAAAATTTGTTTTCAGTTTTAGCCACCAAACATGAAAAAACTCATTACTTGCTTGGATCCTCTGTTGTCCTACAGAAGACAAGATATCAAATATTCTACAAACATCTCCTTATACCTTATTTCATATTATTTCAATGGAACAGCAAATATTATCATCAATAAAAACCAGACTTTAAAATGTCTGCAGCTTTTGGGTTGTTGCTTCCATCTCTGATGCTTAAGCAGAGCCTTTTCACTGTTAAAAATTAAAACACTTAAGGGGCTCTTTCCTCCATTTTCTGCTGGAGACTCATTCTCTTTTGAGCTAAAGGGCACAAGCAGAATGTAGCTAAAATAAACTTTGTAGGATCTTATAGCTGACAGCTGTAGTTTTGAAGATGAGGTTTGACAGGCGTTGGGAAAGGCATACAGTGACTTCAGGAAATTCAAGCAGAATGAAAGGAGGCATGAAATGGGCCTCACTCTTCCATCCTGCTCTGTGGCTTGCCCATATGTTCTGAGTATTCCCAAAGCTGGCTCTGAGCAGAGAATGCCCTGAACAGGCAGCAGTGTTTGTGCATCAAGCTACAGAAAAGGGAACTTTACAGATCTCTGCTTTGCAGGAATTGAGCAGGATCCATTATGTTCTTAGGGCATTCTGTGCCTTGGAAATAAACTCCATGTTGTAAAGCATATGAGGGCTGGTAAATAAATCTGACAGCACCAAGCAGAGCTTGAATCAGGGATGTCTGTCTCATTCCACTATCAGCCTGGCAGAGATGTTGTTTTTCAAATCATGCTCACAGACCTTTGTCTCAATGGCATCTGAGCATCCTGGTCTCCTGTATATTCACCTGGGCACAAAGCAAAGCCTTAGTATTTAACCTCATGTCTCCATTTAGCAACACCCTACCAATCCAGGGAAGAGAATTACTCACAAGTTTTCATTGAGCCCTCCCACACCTGCTGCATATCAGAAAAAGAATAATTTATTAGCAAAGGCCTTGGATAGTTGGTATCTCCTCAGTTAGCTCCAACCCCGCTGGCCCTCCGAGTTACCTCAGTGCTCCAGCAGAAAGCAATAAGCAACATTCCATTTCCTAACCTGACAAGTAAGGGCAAATTGACTTAGAAAGTTTAATTACTAAAAAACCCCAACAACTTATGGCATTGGTTGCCACAGCAACACATACTCATGAGGTGCCTCAGAAGCGGCAGTACTGAAGAAACAGCCCGTCTTTGTAACTGCTAGTCCCGTAATAAAATATGATTATTAACTGTAAATGCTTTTTGCCTGTTTAGAACTACAAATGCAACAGCCAGGGATTGTTTTTGCATGTAGCACTACAGAAATTTGTGTGCTTATTGTCCTGTGAGCTGCGGCTGAGGCACTGGCAAAGAACAAACTCTGTGTAGCATATGACAAAAATGATGGCTGGGTTGGGAGAACTGGGCACAGCTCACCATTGTACAAAGTTTGATTACTCAGAAAAATATTCATATGAATGTCCTGGTCTAAGTCTCTTCTTAAAGCTTGCTTAAAACTGTCCAGGGACTGCCAGTGCTTTAGGGAGGGAAGTGGCAAAGCAAACCAAGCAATGAATGGGGAACCTGGAGCACAATTTGTTGTTGCCAAAGGGGAAGGCAAGGCCCTTAATCTTCTGCTCTCATGTATGTGGAATCCTCATTTGCTTCTTCAAGTTTCCCTCTTTTTCTGGCTCTTCACATTCCTTCTCTCCTTTTCTCTCAGGATTAAAAATATATCCTGGAATAATTACCTTGGGAACCACTGAAAAAGTGATGCACTGTCTGAACACAAGCACTTCCTTTTTGATAAAAAATTGTATTAATAATTAAATGATAAAATATTTAAGAGTAGAAAAACCCTACGTTTCTTCTGCCATCATCTCAGCTCTGCCCTTCAACAAACTTGATCACTATACATGAAGTACAGCTCAATTCTCAATTTTCACTTTCCTCCTCTTCTTTCCTTCTCAGCCCCCCTCCCTGTCCCCCAGTACACAGATGGTATATTTTTGCTGGCTTAAACTTTGTCTCAATTCATGCTACCTAACCCTTGTTTACTCCAGAACATTTAATTTTGAGGAAATTTTCTGGGTGATAATAACCAAGGTGAGCAATGAATTCTCTTACAGCAGCTGTGCTACTTTTTATTAGAACAATTGCAAAAGAAAACCAAGAATAGAACTGAGCTGCAAAAACTAAAACAGGGGTTCTCTCAGTAAGTCTATATTCTGCAAAACAGTTTTAGAAGAAAAGAAATATTTAAGTGAAATAAAATATATTTTTAACCTTCTAAATTATATATTTTTACATGGCATAATAGGGAAACAGAATTTCCGTCCTTATTCTTGACGAGATAAAAAAAACCCCAGACTAACCCAAATTTAATATTACAGTCCTCTCTTTCAACTAACTTTTCCCAAAATGATATTTTGCTGTTAAAAATTAATCTGGTTATGCTGATGCCTTGCCCTTATCAAACAACACATTGAAATTTAACACAGCTGAAAGATTTTCCCCTTGCTTTTATCCCTGGATATTTGTATTGTAATAACCAAATGAGAGAAGTATGTATAATGAATATATGGCACAAGCTTTCTCCCAGCCTCAAATGTGCAAAACATAGCACTTTCTGAGGATTTTTTTTAGCTTCTACGTTTTTATTCCAAAATATTGAAATTCACAAATTATATGCATTTTCCACAATTTACTATTGACGTACACCAGGAAAAAGTAGCAGGACAAGGTTAAGGAGTAGTTTTCCACAGGACCTGGTAACTTGAGTCTGTCTAATGGTATAAAGTGGTGAGTGGATTGAAATTTCTAGAACCCAGCCTGCAGTTCCTGCAGCACAGAGCAGCTATTCCAGGGCAATTTATACTTGGCTTCTCCCAGCTGCTGCTCCTCATGAAGGGGCTGCACCCCTGCTGCACTAAATCAGCACCTCCAGAGCAGCCAATTTGCACCAGTGGGGAAAGACTAAAGGAAATAACTCTCAATATTTCTGTTTGTTAACATTCAGCTACAGTGAGCTGCATAAGGAAAGGGTGATGCAGCAACTACAATTTTGGGCTGATTTGCAAGGAATAAATCATCTCTTATCAGCTGGACCAGTGGCAGCAGACCACAGCAAAGCACAGTGCCACCTACCCACCACTCCTCACCAGCTTCCCATCAACCAACACCTATTTAAACTCTCTTTAAGTTATTCATGTAGGGTTTGGTAACTGTTTGTCCTGGGGAAAGAGCAGGTGCCAGAAAAGGTGGGGTGCTGTCTCACTCCTCCTCACCTCTGTTGTTCACTTGGGCTGACCAGTGCTAGATCACAGTGACCTATGGACCATGCCTGACATTTATCTCCTGGAAATCAATAGGGATGGTATTAAGAACCTATCCAGAACGGCATAATAATGTGCAGAGCAACTCAGGAGACAGAAAGAATAAAAGGAAAAGAAGTGGGGGTCACAGCTGGGTATCAGAGCTGGGCCACCCAGAGGTCAAGCAAGTCCCTTGCCCAAAGGAGCCCATGAGTGAAAATTTACAAGCAGAGTTCAAACCCAACAAAGTAAGCAGTGGAATTGTGAGATGGGGATTTCAACAGAAACCTGTCAGGGCCCTATTTCTTTTCAGCTGTTAATGCTTCAAGGTGAGGAAATAATTGAGACATTTTATGTCGTATTGTTTAAATATAAAATCTGGATTGTTCTTAATTTGTAAAATTACAGAGAAGAAGAAAGCAATATTTGGTTTAAGATTGAACAGCTGGAAGAATAAAACCCCCTGAATTTTATAGTATTGATTTTGCTCATTGAGATCATCAAGATCCCTTACATTTTCTAAAGGAAATAAAATCACTACTTGCAGCAGAGTACTGGGGTGTGGAAAGGACAAGGTTTGCTTTTGTTCTGTCAGTATACTTCTGAAAAGCTCTTAGAGAGTATGCCTGCAGGTGAGGATTTGCAAGCAAACAAACATTTTCAAGTGTCTTTCAGAAGCTGACCTGGGAATCCTAATGGTGAGAACACATTGAAGGTATAAAGTTATCCCCCATATAAATGGCTCTGAAATACCCTCCACTATCAATTTGGAAAAAAAAAAATCCTAACAGTGTATACAACAGCAACACGAGATTTCCTGTGGAAGGCATTGCTCCCCTATTTGTCATGCAGCATTCAGAAGAAACCTCTTTGGGTTTTGCTTTATATGAAGCCTAGGAAAGAGCTTGTCATGCTAGCACAGCGTGGAAAACACAAATGGATATTGGATTGTTCCTTTAATGCAAAGGATGAGCAGATAGTCATGCAATATTTATCACTGAAGGGCAGAGGAAGCAATCAATAATGGTTTCCCATGTGGGCCATTTTTCTCATCACTTTATAGAACAAATCCAGGTCTCTGAATACGTGAAGCAGGGAAAAACCTCACCCCTGCAGTCAAGGCCATTGTTAAGATCCATCTGTTTCTGGTGCCCTGATTAACAGTCTGAACTCTTGCACTGGTTTCTGTTTCACCCAGCAGATAACAATTACCCTGAAGCAGAGCCATATACAGCCTTCTGAATTTCACCAGTAAAAAGGCTTATGTAGAGAAAGATATCAATGCTCAATGGCTTGGGTTAAAAAAGAGAAAACCAAACCTGAACAAATAAAAAAACTCCACCTAAACCTTGACTTCCAAGTTGGGAATAGTCAGTCTTTCTTACCTACATTAATCTCCTTACCTGCTGCTTCTCATTCTTTCCCTACTTCTCTTCCTCCTCAAATCCAGGTAGAGTTATTCCTGGTGCTAACAAAATTCACCAGCTTCAGCTAATTATTCCAAATATAAAACAGGTGGAAAGAAGACCTAGGGAAGGAGATAAAAACACCTTAACAGGAACAATAATAAGTATTTATCCTTTATATTTATTTAATGACTGCAATCCTTAAAGAACCAGAATTGATTTGTATGGGTTTCATAGCACGGACTGCACTTTAAAAAAAATCTAATAAAGATGTTATCACATAATTTGAACTAATGATACATCATTAAGAAAAATGCTGTCCAGGAGCAGTTCATTATTTGACAGCTACAGGAAAGGAGAGATAAATCCAGGCTGCCTGCAGTTCAACAAACAGTTGCTCTCACCCTCAGAATATGTATCAAACCAGACCCCCAGGTTTCAAGGTTTCAGAGTTTAGCAAAATCTCTAGCTTTTCTTCACTCATGAAAAATAACATTTGGCAAAATGTCATAAGTAAACTTTATACTGCTGTTTTGAGGATTGCAACAATAAAGGTATTTTCTTGAAGTGTCAATTTAATTAATTTCACAGTTCTTCTCATACCTTCCCATATTGCCAGCAGCCTTTGTACTTGAGCAAACATTGAACTCCTAGAATGAAAAAGCTGTTCATTTTTCTAGTTTTTAAAGAAGGAAGCAAGCAAACTTTCATTTCAAATGCTTGAAAGAAAGACTGGCATTATTTTTCACTCACATGCATGAGCCTAATCTAGTTTGATCACAGCTTTAGAAATTTTCAGATTTGAGCAATACATCTTACACCTTGACTCAAAAAGGATCCTCTTGTCAGTATTTTCTTTTGTTTGCAAGGTCAAGGTGAGGACAAAGCCTGTTTCTCTGAACCTGCTTTCCTTCCCTGTGATTAAATGCAACACTACACACAAGAAAGTGAGGTGGAAAAGAGCAGATACCCAGCCACACATCATTACAGAGCCCTTCCAGGAGGCAGGCAGTGACCAGCAGTCACCCTCTCCAAAGTGACCATCCTGAGCTTTGATTCTGCTGCTCCAGAGCCCATGGGACTCAAAGCTCCCTCAAGTCACTCCTGAGCAAACCTTTTTCCTCCTTATTGCACCTCCAACACACCACGGAAAAAGCCCAGCCTGCAAGCTTGTTACAACTGGAATTATCTTTAGCACAGTAAGCTGAAGTCATTATTTATTTATTCCCTGGCAGTGCAGGTGGATAATTAGCACATAATTTGAGGTTTCCTAGGCATGACAGCCTGCTCTGATAGCTGCCCCTGGTCCTGATTAAATCTCTGCCTCGGATCTTAGAATATTCCAGACGCTGTCAGTATCAGGCTGCTGTCTCAAAGTTTGAAACCATCATGAATGTTTGGGGAGAGGGAAGAATTTTAGGAAGAATTTTATTTTATGAAGATTTCTATGACTAAAGGTTGTTTGTCATCCAAAGAACCTTTAAGAACATGGACCAGACTGCAGGGGAACCAAAGGGATATTACCTGAGACTTAAAATAGCATTGGGAACAGAGACATGCACAGGCTTTGGAAAGGAAAACAAATTTATCTCAGTGCTAGAAAAGGACACACAGTGCATGTAGTGTACTGAGACTGCTCTAGCCCACACCCCACAGAGAACACACGGGAGCTGTTACGATGAACCCAGACTGTGTCCACATTTTGTGCCTCCTGCACTGCAGTGCCCGGCCTCCCAAGAGTCCTGCACTGAGCAGAGGCCTTACTCTGGCTCTGTGGTGCCAGCTCTGCCTCCAGGGATGGACAGGATGGGCAGGATGCTCCAGTTTTCCCAGCGAGCAGCTCAGAGCATCCCTGAGCCTCCTCATGGACACCACGGGGTGTTGGCCACAGCCACCACTCATTAATGCTGCCCCTTTTGAGGGTGTAGGTGGGACTGTCCCTCCAGCCCCTCAGGAGCTGACCCAGATCCCATCTCTCTGACGTGGCTGGGAGCTCCTGCTCTCCTGGCCCTCCTCCAGAAGTTTCCTGGAGGGATCTGATTCAGGCCTCCATCCCTGCAAGCAGTGGCTGTCAGTGTGCTGTGCCACACTGGGCATGAACACAGGGACACAGGGACACAGGGACACAGGGACA